>BMAT01007511.1:79918-90120 GCA_019649035.1 Elysia marginata | reverse complement strand
AGGTGTTGACTTCAATCGAGAGTTGACTTCTCGCGTTTCCACTGTATCATAATTAAATTGATAAGTGCTATAGATCTTTTAACTTGATTGTTTTGATAATTTGATAAAATATTTTATTTGTGTGGATAAATTGATCTGAAATCTAGTCAAATCCGAATAATTCAAACAAGCAGAAACCTAGATCACAAGAAAAAGTTAAAATTGGTTATCTGACTGCAAATCAAATTAAACTTGAAATTATGTACAGTAGAATCCGGACAAAGTCAACACCTCGGAACCAAAAAAAAGTGTTGACTTTATCCATTTTGGCATTCAACTCAGTCTGCTACATGAATGTTTACTTTTCATTTTGTAATCTAATCTAAAGCGTAGGCAGTGAGTCTTAGCAGTGTTAGAGAGGGAAATTCCCCTAGAAACGAAAATAAGCATTTTCCGTACAAGTAAAATTGTATACATAAGCACTATACTAGGTCTACCGCTATCGTGACTATAGTCGCAACAACCTCTAGTTGCTCATAATCATATAAACCATCACGACTATAGTCATGATAACCTCGGGAAGAGTTAAAACGATTCCATTATCTTTGTTTAAACCCGCGAAATTCGCGGGTATTTTACTAGTAAATAATGAAAAGATGAACATTTATATTAAACAACTTTAGGCAAACTCTTTTTTTCTTTTACTGCAAATGTCTTTATTTGACCTTGTATAAAACAAGAATAGTTCAGGTAATATTCAGCAACATTTAATAATAGTTCTAGACCATTGAATGCAATGACATACTCATTGAAAAAAACATGACATCCTGACAGCACATTTCTGGTACAAGTAGCAAGCTGAAGAGTAAAATGTAATACAAAGCAAACGTTGACCATAAACTACAAACATGGCAAAAATTAAATGCTGTGAGTTCTAAGAGAAGATCTTGATTTGAACTAATGCCCTGGAGGTCAATTAACAGGACTGGAGTTGATATCTCCATATGTATGAACACAATTTTTTAAAATTCGTTTTACTTTCAGTACAAAATATTATGACAATTGACTTTAGAGACTGACCTATACCTGGAAGGATTCACATGATCATTGTTGCAAAATTGAGTATTAAAAGGGCTCCTAGAATATTCATTTACAATTGCAAAACATATTACACACTGTACCTTTGTGGCGCACAAGAGGTGTGCAAGCCATTATAACATGGGCAAAAAGGAACTCAATTGGGGGTGACCGGAAGGCAAAAAAAGGATTGGGTTTTTTTTATCAATGATCGCATCACCCTCATGAGATTTAGATCAGCTCGTTGGAAGAAAATTAGTGGTCAGGTTTAGGGTGATATACATTGATTTATAAAAGCAAATGTAGTTATAAAGAAAACCAAGAAGCTTAAAAATTTAGGTTGCTTGCTATTTTTAGACTAAGTTCAGTGTTCACATATGAATGTTGAGCTTTTGAAAAAAGTTTAAACTACACCCACAACTCAAAGTCATAATCATAAAAAATTCATATCAGTTGAATTTATTTTTGTCCTGTTTTTTTTTTACAACTAACAACAGCAACACAAAAAATGTGTTTCAAAAAAGTAACTTAGTCTTTGTGGTGTGAAACAAAACGCATTTCAGTGGATTTTGAATAGATCTATATTCCAAGAAATGGGTTTTTTTCTTTCTTTATCTCAAAATTACCTTGCAATGTAGGTGAAAATAAATTTTTGTGCTCACAGTAAGCGGAAAAAACCTCATGATTAAACAAATGCTCCACAAAAACTGCTGCATTCAAATTATTATGCAATCATGGCAATGAACTTTTCAGAGAACTACAAATGCCCCAAAAATTATCAGATAACATAAAGACAAAATTGATTTGTTCTTAATGAACAATAACAATTATTTAATTAGTTTGCACTGTTTATCTTTTAAATATATGTCTGAATTCATGAACACATGCTTTCTTATTTCAATAATACATACAGATTTCACAAAGACATATTGCAGTTATCATTGGTACATAAATTTCTTTGAAAATTTTATACAAAATTTTTCAACTTAACATGAGTAATGAAAACATGAAGTAGAATTTTTAAAAGCAATTTACATGTCTACAACCAGCCCAAAAAACAATTCCCGTCAAGGCATACTGCAAATATTAAAGTTTTTGTATCCCACAGAAAAAGTAAGCAAAACAATTTTTTTTTAATATTGGTCAGTGGTTTTTTGTATAGATCTAGGCTGAATTTCCAACGTCCATCTAAATTTCAGAGTTTTCTGATTGCAAGACATTACGTAAATTTACAAATATTGCTTAAATCAAGCTGTGTAATACATGTTTTTGGATTTCATGAAGAACTGTATGTGTTGTAGGGAAACTGGGTTCAATTTACCACATTCTTTATGTCCAAGGCAATTTCTCTGGCTCACTATTATTAGTAATAGTTTCATGGGTTTGATTTCTTCCCGTTGTTTCTATGTCAGAGGCAATCTGTCTGTAACATGAGCTCAATTTACTCTACTATGTTAGAGATCTATTGCCTGCATAATGGCTGGCACAATTTACTTCAAATTCTGACAATTAGCAAAAAAAAAGAAGGAGAGAGATATATAAGAATAATTAAAAAAAAACAACACCTTATGTAATCAACAAGAAGCACAGTAAACCTAAATGAAAAAGAGCTAAAGTTTATATGATTCTTAGTATTCCACAACAGATTCACAGCCTATGGTGCAAGCAAAGGCTTGTCAAAATATAGGTAATGCAAAGACAACAGCTTAACTTTAAGCTTAATTGGAGGCTCAGAATTAGGCACTACTTGTTAACCTTAATCCTGGAGTGAGAATGCACAGAACACAGGCTAGAATTTGACCCTTTCTTGACTTATAAGATGTGCTGTACGTCATATTTTTTTGTTGTTCCCCATGACACTAAGTCGTAAAATTGTGTTGTATTTGGCACTGCCTAAAAGGGGCATTTGATGCAGTCATTTAAAATCTGACATTGCAACCGGAGTTCAGCGATGTTAGAAATATACAAATAATCTTGCTCTTAGACCAAAAAACTGCCATGTCATGGTGATTGACAAAACCTACGTCACAAAGGGGTTAAACTTAAATGTTAAAGTGGATGTTAACTTTTCAAGCTCTAGCTTAACAGGCAGGAAGGAATTCCTAAGGGAATTTTTTTTGGTCTGCAGAAAAACAAGTCAAGAGCTTGTGCAAATTTCTGTTGTACAGCTTAAAAAAGGCTTTCTTTTTATTTTTGATTCTAGCCACATGATCCCTACCCTTAGTAGCCAGCATTGGAGTAAAAAATGTTTGAAAACTAGTCAAAATAAAAAGAGAGAGGAAAATAAAACTGTGAGATTTGAAAATTTATTTTTTAAAAACTTTAATTAACACACCTAGGGTCTGTCGTACATTGAAGAGCTTAATGGACTAATGTATTCAAATGAGGTTTAAAAAACAGGGCAACAAAATACTATGGCCATTTCTGTGGGTTGGGATAGAAGCAGACTCAGGTAGCTGCAGTCACTCGAGATTCTACTTATTGCAGGGAAGAGGTCAACTTTAATATAAATCTTCTCTTATAGTTATACTGTATTTTCACAGCCTTATTACTAACTTGTTAAGTTACTTTACAGAAGATAAGTATTATAGTACAACCTGTATTTAAAAACCTATTCAAAACAATAAATAGGAGAATACCATTGATCAAAAAACTTTTGTGCTGCTTCCGTTTAGTTCAGTTTGAAAGACTCCTTTACTGATTACATTTGTTGCTTTCTTAGTCGCTGGTGGGCAGTGTGTGGTCATAGTGGTTGATGGGCAGTGTTGGAACTCAGGTGCAATGGTTTCTGTCTTGTACTCAAGCTGCATGTGGTTGACTGGAGCCAGTCCTAAACAGGCGCGGAAGATGTTCTCAATGCAAGACTTCTGGCGGAAGAAAGCATTATTCACAGGTGTACCACGGGGAGTAAGAGGAGCCTTACATAAAATACTCAGCAGGGACAGAGCAGAATTGAACCTCTGAAACTCTTTCTCGCTCTCCTCGGCACGACGAAGCTGAATGCGTTCACAAAGCTCGGCAATGATAGCCAGGTCCAGGATTAGAGGGGAGGCGAGAAGAGAGTCTTCGCATGTGTTGTGAAGGACAATAGTGCTGCGGCCACCCATCATGATTTCTGATGTGTACTCATCCATAGCACGCTTACTGTCTCCGACATATGGAACATACTTGATTACAACACAATGATCAGGCTTCTCATTTGGTTTGTACAGGATGGAGTTTGAGGCCACCATGTCGTCAACAACATTTGTCTTTGAAATCTGGACAAAAATGAAAGAAAGCGCAAAATTTTAAACCAGCTTTTGATAGTCAAAATCTTACCAAAACAGGGCACCTAGCAAAAAATTCATAGCTGCATACATGTGTAGGGTCTATATTTTTTCATTACTGAATATATCTGAAAGGGCAATAATGTTTCTCAGTTTTCTATGTCAAAATAAATTTTGAAAAGTAATATCTGAGTACAATCCATAAAATGTATGTAACTTTGATTTACTATTTTACCCATTCTGTAACTGATATGAAAATTGAGGTGAATACGCTTTACAGTTACATATATGCACATAGCATTCATCATTAATAAAAAAATGTGTATATCTTCAGCATTTAAACTAAGATGTAAAGCATAATCTCTCACCTCTTTTGATCTGAAAGTCTGGGGAGCTGAAAGATTCTTCCCATCGTTGTTGCCCAGGTGATTATAACTGACGATTGAAACAGGTTTGATACCTGCACTGACTAGGAAGTCAACAAGGACTGATTTCATCTTAGTCTGCCCAGATTTAAAATCATCACCACCAATAAAGACTTTCCTCTGTTCTGCTAATTCAATTGCTCCTGAAAATTTTAAGAAATACACTTATACAGGTATCATCTTTAGCAGGATTACTTTAGTTTTCTACAACAATTTGTAAATATTAACTTACTGTTGACAAAGTTATAATATATTCTGCATTTGTTATTTTTCATCTTAACCTCTCCAACACTACCATAGTTTTAGTATAGGCTCTGCTCTTTCAGAGGCATTTAAAAATTAAGGAAGAAAAATAAATAGTGATGACAAAAAGTTCCATAAAAAGAACTTTCAAGTGTTGTGATACTTCAAAATGTAAAAATAAAAAAATAAGAAGTGTAGTAAATAATTTGAGAAATCTCAGCTAAAGGTTAAGCTGTGTACCGAATAAAGTGTACATTACACCCTATTGAAGGATCGCCAAATATCAATTATCATGAAAAGAATGGGGGAAAAAAACAGTATCAGACTTTATTTCTTCTGCCTACCTTAACCATGCATGTAATCTCGCCTTTTCATGAATCAAAATAATTATCTCTCTAAGTAATTCTTAGGACTTAGATTATTATACAGGAACAAAATATAATTTTCAATTATCTAAAGTTCGAGTTATCAGGATGTATTAAAAAAGAGGAATAGAATCTGTAATCTGATTATACTTCAAATTAAACACATATGAACTCTTTAACTGAAAAATTAATACTATCAATCATAAAGTTACCTGGCACAAATGTGTTTTGTGGAGAACCATTGATGTAGGTGACTCCCTCAAGAATAGAAGCAACAGCAAACAGAGTTGATGGAGACACTTCTTCAGCGTTATTCTTGATGCTAGCAAGCAAATTCTCAGCTGTATCGTTCAAGCCTTCCCGAACGTCAGAAAATCTTTCAGTATTGGCTGTCCACAAAACAATAACCTGTAAAACAGAATTAAACACAAACACTGTACTATACATGTAAGTTAAAACTGGAGAGAACAAATCAGTTTGAGAGTACAGTATTTGAAAAATAAAAAATCCAGCTCTGCACTAGATATCTAGCTTTCCACAAAAAATTTTCGAACATATCTTTAGTGACAATTGATACAGAAAATATTTAGACACCATATGTTTTACAAACATAAAGAAACCTTTAGCTATTGCTCTGTATTACTATCATAGGATAGCACTGGACAGCTTTTTGAATTTTCCACTACAAGATGCTATTTGTTTTTTATGCAGTTTGCAAAGTTTCTAATTTAAGTCTTTATCTTGATTAAATCAAACTTAAAACCAGATTAATTTGTGTTAAAAAAAATTCAATCTGAATCTGATTTAGCTCTACCACAAAAATAACATTCCCAACATAAGGAGTTCCCTAGACAAGCACACATACGATATATACTCATTATTTTCTCACCTTATCGAGGTTTTGCTTATTCTTGAAATCTCTTATGTCTTCCCTCAACTTGTCAACCAATTCAGACTTAGTTCCAGTGAGACAGTTGTCAGCCCTGTCCTTCTGGTTTGCAGCAATAAAGTCAGGGATGTAGATTGAAGGTCGTGGCTTCATCTTGGACATCAGGGGATACAACTGCGTTTGCAAATTGTAGTCGAGAACTTGGGCTCGCTTCATGGCATCACCCAGATTCATGGAAGAGATATCCCAGCCTGCAAGGCAATGGGAAATGTCAGTAAAAGAAACAGCAGAGATGTTTGCAACGTCCCCTTAGGTAACAGGTGCTGGTAAAACAATTTTAGGTGATGGCAAAAGTTGAAAGTTTAGTTTAAAACAAAATTTTGTTCAACTTTACAAAACCCTTTAAAATCTTATGCAGTTTGTAACAATCAAAATAGCCGGAGATTTAAGCTGACCGTAAAGGCACTGCCAATAATTTAATGACATCACATCGCTCACCATCAAACACAATATTGTTTGCATCAACCATTGGGAGCATGGATTTGAAAGGAACAAAGACTTCGCCTTGAGGTCCTGTGCCGAGTGATACAGTACTGGCCTGCGTGATGGAGCCTAGGTAGTCTGCGTGCCTCACTCCTTCCTTGGTGTGCCAAGACAGCTTGTTCTTGTTAGCGAGGACTGCAGCTGTGACAGTGGTGCCGTTGTTGCCTCCCCAACCAACCAGCATAACTCCGAGCCGCGGCACCTGTCGGTCAGTGCGGAACACATAGCCCTCTGTCTTAGGAGTCACAATGTACTTGCCACATTCTTCTTTAACAGTTGTCGTCTGGTACTCGTACTTGCTTTCAATGTACTGGTCAGTGTAGGTAACACCGGGGCTCTGCACAGTGATGGCCTCCATTCTGTCAACACAATACAGAAACACAAGTTATAACATTAGCCTAAACTACCGTGGAATCCAAATAATAAATAAGTTAAGGCCAGAATTTGTTTTAATAAAAAAAACACCTTATTTTTCTCTGCAATTTAAATGAATCAAAGTTTAATCTCTCCACAAAATATTGGTAACAAATAAAATTGTTTTACTTAGGAAGAGCTATCAGAAAAGTAGCCTATCTTATTCAAAACAGCAAAACCTGTGAGTAAATGAGACACCTCACTCATTCAGTGTGAGCCCCAGACAAATGTTGCCAACCACAAAGCCTAAGCTCATTAATATTAAAAGAATTACGGATAGATCTAGCTAGATATATTTATAATTTAATGTATACATCTGGATCAACATGTAAAAGTTTTTTTTGTTTGAAATATAAATTATAATAGTTATATAATCTAGTAGGCCTACATTATTTTAGATCTAGAGACTAGATTGTGAGAGAAGTTATGTTCTGACTAAGCCTACATTACTATTAGGACTAGATGCTACACATCAACTGAACTGTTTTACCTAGACTCTACTTCTAGATAGTGGGCAACAGCCTAGATCTAGTCAGTTGAAATAATGGACAAGCAGATGTTTTAGTAGGCTCATGTAAAGGATTGGCGTTCTAAAGGTACTTGTTTTCAACACCTAGAATCTACATGGCTACAACATTTTGTATGAAAAAAAAGATGAGTGATGGGACAGTTAGTTTTTATTGTTTGACCTGGCTTTTTGTTAAACCGTCCTGGTCGTTAGATTCTATCTAGATCTGGTCTTCTATAGGAATAGGGGCCTATTATCTCTTAGAAATCTAGATCTAGATCTAGAAGCAAAATAAAGTGTTGCGGAAACTTTGGTTACCCGGTATTCCGCCGGCAATGAAAACTAGATTCTAGATTAGATCTAGATTAGAGGTCTAGATATCTAGACTTACGACACAGCGGGGAGATTGTCAGTGCTAGGGTTTCTTGGCGACATTATCACTTCAGGTTCAAGGAGCTGGAGCTGTAGAAAGATTTAGGCCTACTGATGTTTGTTGCCGGAGCTTGGTTGTTGTGGAAAGGTTGATCGCTTGAGCTTGGAATAACGCAGGAGGTTCTTGGTTTTCGATTTAGCAGACTGCATGAACGAGCACTTTTATAAGCTTAGGGCCGAGTCCTAACAGGCACTTCACAGCCAAGGTCGTTTAGCTGGGAACGTTCTAGATATCTAGACTTTTCGAGTCTGGCTTCTGCATGAATGGAAAAAACCTTCACAAAATATTAAACCTAACGTGAGGTTATGTTTGTAATAAATAAGCAGATAAGGTTACTGGGCCTGTGTCGATCGATCCTCAGCATCCCATACTTTGGGACACGTGTTGGCTACCGACAACAGTGGTTCTCAATGATTTAAAATTCTACACACGAATACATGAATGAAAATTTCCGCTTTCGTTCAGGGAAAAATGCTAAAAATAATGGCTTTTGCAAAAGTTGAAATATTGAGACAGATACTGAAATTTATAATCTATAGACAGTCTAACTAAATGATTAGGCCTACAATTATTTTGTGTAATAGGTAGAAGGACCTGTGTTGAAAAATATATTTGTTTACATTCTGTGAACACGCAATGTAGTATGGAGTTTTGGAAACAGTTCATGCACATAAGAAAGTTAATATATTGTATCAAGCTAAGTTTGTAATCCGTGAGCAATATGTGTTATACAGAATTTGCACTCGTTTGACGAGCATTTGAACCAAATCAAGTAAATTTAGAGCTAGCGTTAAGCTCGATAAGTTATTATAATATTAAATCTCATAATGTAGCAGTACATAATCAGATTTTGAGAACCGTTGTTTGTAGAAAAAAACTAAGTGAGGCGCTTTTAAGGATTTTATACATTAAAATAAACTGAAAACAACCCTACACTACTAAAAAAAAAATCTGATAAATCTTAAAGTAGAACATTTTCATCCCTGCCAAAAACCTCTATACATAAAAGGGCTTATGTTATGTTATCTTTGTAAATTTACTCTTTATAATAAGCCTAAATTTCTACAAGCGACCGGCATTATGCAAATCATATTACTATCACCTCATAGTATGTAAACTAGAGGGGTCAAAGTGGAGACCGTTATTTTTGTGCCGGTAAAGACGAATGGGTTGGCTCTAGGCCGCCGCAGGGTTGGCTCCAACTGCAAACTGTCGCCAGGAGCAGCAGCATTGACAGCAACGACAACTCATTATAAAAAAAGCCCACTCTAAGGTTTTCCCCAAATGCAATATAATTCTACGTTTAAATAAATGAACCATCATTGGTCAATCTAGACATAGATCATAAGTCGCAACATTTATTTTTTTGCAAAAGGTTCAACCCTGGCAAGGCCTTTTTGTTTTAAGGGTGTCCACGGTGTAGGGTTTTACTTAGTGGTAAAAGTTCCATGTTTCAGCTATAAGCTGTGCCACAATTCTGGTAGAACTGTAGGTCAATTTTTTAATCCAAACAAAGGACGTCTGAAGTGACGTTATAATGATGACAAAAACAAAGTATTGGTTTCCTCTCTATCTCAAAGAAACAGAACTAGATCTAGAATCTAGTAGAGTAAAAGAAAGACATCGCAAACGAGCAATATCAGTAGGCTTACATGTAGGCCTATACTATAAGTGGATCTAAAGGTTTCCCTTTTGTTTTTTTTTAAGCCGTGAAAAAACTGAGTTTGATCGATCCGAACATTAAATAACCGTAGTCCTACCAATACCGTGAAGTAGATCTAAGTTTAGAAAATCACCACGTTACTTACAGCTCATTCGGACTCACCCCAAAAGCTTTGTAACTTCTACGTGTATCAGGCTTACCAGATACAATACATGCTTACAAGTCGAATAACGAAGAAATTTACGTTGAACATTACTATCAGTGATGCATCAGTTGCGTTCATAAGAGAATGAGAAATAATCTTTAATATAAACTAATTAAATTAATACTTAGCTCTATTAAGCTCAATATCTTTCATAATGGAAGTGAGTTATTTACCTTTTTAGAAATAACA
>BMAT01007510.1:20315-33658 GCA_019649035.1 Elysia marginata | reverse complement strand
ATGATTAAGGAACTAGACCAAAACAATGTCTAACTTCGTTACAATGGTGAATAAGTATTTTATACCAAATGTAAACTTAAAAAGAAAAAGTCAAAGCCAACTTAACTTGCCGTCTTTAAGTCAAAAAATTTATACATGGGGCATTTTTAAAAAGAATGAGACAAAACAGATAGGGATGTAGAGATCATAAATTAGGAAAACATATTTTTAGGGGGGAGGAGGAGGTAGCAAGTTTTTTTTTAAGAAGATTTTTGTTTAGATATTCATTATTAAAAAGAATAAAACTCTCTTAAGTGAGAGATTATTGGTTCTATGATTATTGTTCCAATGCTACTATGATGTTATTTTTGGCCATTCTTGTCAAACATTTTGTCACTTTTTAAAAACAGCCTTTCATCTAAGGACAGTCCAATCTTCAACACCTGTCTGTTTTTATAGCAAGTGTTTTTATCAATATCATTTGCTAACTAGTTGTTCTACTTTTCAAACTTATACAAATATACCCATAAATTATCAGAGCTAAAGTGCATGGTGATGAAAAAGAAATGAAGAGATCTTACCACAACATTTTACAGGGTATTATTTATTCTTTTCACAAAGTCCCTTATCCTGGAGGATAAATAAAATCGACTGCATCTTACTTTACATATAGGCATACATGATCAAAGAGTGGTTTTGCAATATTAAAATTAAAACATCATATTGATTTTTTCATAATTGTTAAATTCCAAACACAGTTGAATCCCTCAATAAAGACCATCCCTCTTTGGTGACTTCAACTTTGAAGACATATGCTTATTTGGATATAATAATTTAACCCTTGAACTAAAGCCATCCCCCTTGTATAAGACCTGTTTAAAGCAACGTTTAAGAAGGTCTTTATTCAGGGGTTACAATATATATAGATATATATATAGATATACATATTTCTTTTTATATTAAAATTATAACATTATTCGATACACAATGATTGTGTCTTGTTAATTTTGTTTTTCACTAAAGTAAGCGGATTTACCTTTTTACATCATTTTCGTTTTAGTATTTCAACACTATGACCACAAATCAAAATTATTATGCCCTTCCAAAGGAAACTCAGATGATTTATCTTGCCCAAAGGAAAGCTTTAAAGTTGTGGCATAGATGAAAAATTTTCCCTTGTATAATAAGGGATTTGCCCTAGACAATTTATATTGCTTGCTGATTTCACAGATTTTAATAGTACTTGCACACGGTAAAAAAAAATTAATGGAAGAAATATACTGATTACTTGTAGGCAGAAAGTTCTGACTTCATGTTGGTGTAACTTTAAATTAATACCTTTAGCAAATGATATTCAATTATTATTTAATACCGAACCATTTAGTTGAAATAAAGTAGTTAATAGAAACTGTACATGATATGCAACAGACCACTGTATAAGGTGGCAAAATTTATGGCGAAAGATTTTATAACTATTATTTAAGAAAAAAGATGTATTATTTATTTGTAAATAGTGTAAATTGAATGTCATTTCTTAGTGAAGATCAAGATATCACTCCAGCAAATGTGAAACGTGTACATATTCAATACTATAAACATATTATGAATTTACATTTCAAAATGATAAAATAAAAATATGGCTGGTTTCTGAATAAAATTAATGTCTCATCTACATTAGCAAGCCGCACATTATATTAAGTTGAAGACAGATAATAGAGTTTTGAAAAACCTTTGTATAGCAATGACTATATGGATACACATTTAAATCATTAGGAAAATGTGCAAAGAAATAAGAATGAACTGCTAAGCCCATACAAAAAAAAGTGAATTTTAAATTGTCAAGGGAAAAGTAATTGCAAAAACTTTTCTTGGGTACAGTCGTAGCCAAAATATAATGTAAGCAAAAAACATCTCTTTAGCAGGAAAAGCATGTAGAGAGAAATGAGAAAAAATATTGAATTTTAAATGCCAATGTCAATCCAGCTATTTCAAAACAATATGTTTCAATGTCTATTCAAAAAGTGCAGATCTTAAAACGTAAGGTAAAAAAGTATGTGTGCTTAAATAGCTTTTCAATTGAGAGAGGGCAGATATTTGTGAAAATTTTAAAATTACCAATTTTAAAATTACCAATTTTAACCCACAAAGTGTAGGCCGGCCGATTAAATCAGCCTACAAACAGGAATATCATTTTTAGCACTATAGCTAATGGGAATTATGGTGCAGAAATTAAAAACTGACACTTTTTGGGTTAAGGTAAAGAACGTGAGAAATTTTGGATCAGAAATGTTTATATTGTGCTAAACTTGAATACAGAAACATTTTTTTTTTAGCTGTATATTATAAAGTTCTTAATATCCTAAAGAAAAGTAAACACAGAGAAACCTAAAAGATGCTTTGAACATCAAAGAAAAAATCAGAAGACAACAAATGTATCAAAACTGAAAAGTCTAAGTGCATAGCATAGAATAAGTTTGAAACAGCCTGAGTTTACCTTGTCTTAAAACATGCAGTCAAAAATAACTTGCATAGCGTTTTAGTGAAATTCAATCATCCTTACTACACATATAAAACAATAAGTAGTTCAAAACTACAATGGTTGTAAGAGAAAATATCACTTCAATCAGTATAAAATAAAACAAACGATCATTAACATTTCATTTTTCTTTGGCATTCAGACAACACTACGGTAAGAATAAATTCAGATCATTTCAAAAGATATGAACTCAAGTGGAAAAAGTTTTTTAGGAAACTAAAACTTTGAGAAAAGGTTTTTTTTTAATTATTGCTTTGATGTACAGTAGTATCTGGTTAAACGCACGGCACTTGGGAGGCTCAAGTAGCGTCCGTTTAGGAGATGCGTGCAATAATAAAAAGTAGCAAAAATTTCTAGCAATAATTACTTTTATACAGATTGCTAGCCTTGACCACACCAGCAGACAAAGTCTAGACTAGAAAATCCAAGATTTTGACTGATGTATGCCTTGTAGCCTAGTGTATAGATCTATGTGAATGGCAATATTGCACTGCGACCATTGAATGGGTCGTTGATCAAAGGGGGAATCAATGGGATGGAGGGAAGGAGAGGAGTGGTCAGGCTGAACGCCCCACAGGCTTAGAACATTTCACACACGTCAGTACAGTAAGTACTAGGAGTACGCTGTATCATCACATTTCATCCCCACCCCACAGCCCTTTGTCCACCTTTTATCCTCCTTCTTCACTTAAAAGGTTCCTTCTTCACTTAAAAGGTAGCGTGCGTTTAGCCGATATAGTGTTTGTTTAGGGCACATTGACTATATAGAAAAAAAGCGGTCATAATAATTTTTCGTTATTTTAAACTGTACCGTGTATTTTTCTGCCATGCGTTTAACCAGACACTACTGTATAATATGCCATTTGCTTTTGCAGGGGACGTGGTAAACATGGGAATTTCTAATTGTTTCATCAAGTCACATAGAAAATTTTACAACCATAAAAGCAAATTGCAGACAAAAAAAATAAAAAAGCTTTTCTTTCTACTTTAAGATTAGATATATTAGTGG
This sequence comes from Elysia marginata, assembly GCA_019649035.1. NCBI lineage: Eukaryota > Metazoa > Mollusca > Gastropoda > Plakobranchidae > Elysia > Elysia marginata. Next base: position 30,134 of record BMAT01007510.1, on the reverse strand, counting down.
CGCTGATCTGTGGCCACACAGGTTACGCTGATACAGTAATATTTGAATGTGTACCTTAGAAATGTAAACAGTTGCTTTTTTCAAGATGTGGTAAAAATACAAAAATCTGTCTAATACAAAATTATGTTAGAAAAATGTTCAATTGCAATTTTTCTTTGGTCAACAATTTAGAGTGAGATCTCAATTACTTCGCCAAATTGACATGAAAAAAATTGGCTTCATTTGTTTTACCCTTTTTAACTTCTCTTAGGATAAGAAATTGAAAATAGAAAAATGATAACAATAAAAAGATAAAAGGAGAACAATAGTTTTTTTTAATTATTCACAAAAATTCTTTCATAAGAACCCTTTTCTTTCTTTCAAATTTACAGATTGAATGAAAGCAAAAAAATGATAAGGCATTATGAGAGGAATATAAAAAGTTGAATCCATTGAGACATTATAATAAAAATTGACAGGGAAAAAATTGTCTCATTCCTTCCGCACTTTTTAACTTATGTTATAATAAGCAAATAATTAAAGGAAAATTAAGAAGAATACTTTTTTTTTTTTACAATTATTGACAAAAATTCTTTTCTTAAGAAAGTTTTTTTTTCTTCCACTTTTTCACATTGAATGAAAAAAGAAAACCGTTATGTATAAAAATAGAAAAAAAAAAAGGCAAAAAATTTGAGGCATTAAAAATAAAAAAAAACTAATTAAAAGAAAACAATTACCAGCACAACAGTTTTTTGAATAGTCTTTGGACACAAAAGTTCTTGTTATGACAACAACAACAAACAACTTTTCTATCCTATCTATTTTATACAGTGAATATATGAAAAAAGAAAAATAGAAATTAAAGCCAATCAAGTTATTATAAATACAAAAAATTAATTTGAATAATACTATACAAAATTTTAGTTACCGGTAATACTAAAGTGAGGAAAAAAAACACTTTTTATATTGCAAATTAGGTCTCCCCTAAAGGTCTCCCATATCTTTAACCATTCTTTTTGGTCATATTTTAAGACAGGCCATCAATACAGACCCAACGTTGCAATGACTAAATACTTCAAGACGGAGGGAAGCAAACAACGAGGCTGACCAAAAACATCGATTGTGACTGCACTACAATAAAACCTCAAGAGTCACAAGAACGATCACTGGCCAACTAGATTACATTCAATTAATGGCCTTGACCACCTTCGCAACATAGCACAGAACAGCTCCGACTGGAAGCACCTGACGACAGCAATATACAGATCAGCCCAGGCAGAGACGTCAGTCGACATCGCAGCGGACGGGCATTAACTAACTAACTAAAGCTTGATGTTAAGATTTTGTTTGCTTTTTTGTCTTCCTTTCACTTTGACTGCCCTGGAGACATAATACTGTGCATCCTACAATGGGATGTTTTTTGCACGTTGTAGATGTATGGTGTAATCCCTTCTCTATGGTAGTTTTGTTTTGTGCATTCTTAAAACACAGGCTTGCCACCGGTACAGCTACAGTCAACAAGGTTTCGGAATTACCACAACATACCTGGCTTTACCTAGTCAAAGATAGATTTGTCAAGAAAACAAAAGCGGAACTTTTAGATGTATGCGTCTGAAGAAATTTTCTCATTGCAAAGGGAGGTAGTTTGAGTGCTAATGAAGTTGAGTTGCACATTAACCATGTCATAACACAAACAGTGTCGTAAAAAGTTGGCTCTGCGGAGAGATATCGTCACAACAGTCATAATTATGTCTTGCATTCAGGAGGAATAAGTCAGATGTCACAATTTTTACCTTCAAAGATGTTGCTGTCATAAACAAGACTTTGTTCTAAGTTTCCAAGCGTAAAAAATTTCATAAAATTATAAATATTACAACTTCTGTTGATTTAAAATATAGAGAGAAAGAAGAAAACAAGACCTTTTTTACAATGTTTTCTCAAACAAGGAATTTCCAACTTCTGACTCATTCCCCCCGGGATGCATGACATTGTGAATTAAAGCTATAATACCCCTTTTAAAAAAAAAAAAAGCACTTTTAAATGTATTGCACTGCAACTTGCTATTCCTTGTTCTAATAACTGGTTAGACATTACCTAGAGTAGATGAGGTTAACGGCCATTGTAATCAGCCATGTTAACTCTTTTTAGTTGGAATTTTTCACACACTGTGTCGCAATTTTTTTCTACGCGTTTCAATAAAAATTGTCTACTCTCAATTTTGTTTTTTAACATAAGAACACTCACAGCATCGCCTATCTTTCTGTCTACACTGTGAGTAGTAAACTTACAGCTTTTGTCAAAGATTGTACCCTGTTTACTTCACCTCTGTAAAGGACGAGAAAAAAAATGTACGGACGTTTGGCAAACGCTGTGAGCGTCCTTTCGTAATAAATTTAGGAGAGTTAGCGACGCTAAGAACGTTCTTACGGTCAAGAAGAGTTAAGGAGAAGTCTATTTTGTAACATACATACTTTGGCAAATTACGCCACAAAAAAATTAATGTGCGACACTTGAAAGGTTAAATTTGTCAGCAAGTTTTTTTTCTGAGTCGATTGAGTCAGTCGGATTTCAAGGCACTGTTTCTCAGGTGTTCTTATTTTTAAGTTGCATTATTTTTATTGCTCAAATTTAACAACATTTTAAAATAAATTCGTAGATTCTTTATCTTCTGTAACCAGTGCCATATATAAGTCCATCACCTCTTCTAACATTCTATTTCAATCTAATTTTGCTTTTTGTTCACATGGGAAACTTCAAATTTTGTTTTTGTCATCATAGGATCTCTGTCCTGTATATTGTGAGGCTGCATCCCAGTCAGGACAATGCATTGAGAATTTTGCTGGGTGTTATGACCTGCCTCTCGATTCCAAAGCTAAGCAATGACCCTTTTGGCTTCTTGTATATCATAAGATGTCTATACAGACTCTATTGGTGGTGGCTCCTTCGGTATCTGTGAATAGCTGACCTGGAGGTCCACAGAACCAATGACGGCTTTCTGTTTAACTTTGTTCACGACAGAATAAATCACCGAGCATAAGACCTATACAGAAGATACACAATAGAATAAATCAATAAATCACCTAGCATTAGACCTATACAAAAGATACACAATAGAATGAATTGCAGAGCATAAGACCTATACAGAAGATACACAATAGAATAAATCACAGAGCATAAGACCTATACAGAAGATACACAATAGAATTAATCACGGAGCATAAGAGCATAAGACCTATAAAGAATATACACGATAAAATAAATCACAGAGCATAAAATTTAGGGACATTTTGTACATGACCATGATCTTTAGAGAGACGTTGCAGTTGGTAGCAGTGATGCTTAAGATTAAAAATAAAATTATTTAAAAAGAAAAATGAGCTCATTTCAACCACCAAAGGCAGTCTCAATTTTAATGCTCTTCAATTTGAAACCTAAATCAACATTTTATAAATTTGGCTAGCTGAACATTAAAAAGTTAATAAGAATCATATTGATCTCATCTTGTTAGAAATAGAAAAAAATATTTGACTTTAATAGCCTCCATTTGATAATTCAATTCTTCTTAACCTCTTAAACTTAAGTTCCCACACATACATCAACCTGTAGCAAATGGGGGCCGCAGGGGCGATGGATAGTTCTATACTATCCTCAGCCATAACATACTTTCTTCTGCCGTCCACGAAAGGTCCTCATTTAAAACTTAATTAGGTCCATTTTAAGATGTGGTTTGCCAATCTATGCCTCATTGCCTGTCTCCCCATTTATACTTATTCTATCAGCTCCAAATCACAAATTTGTTGAGAACATTTGAAAACCTCTTTTTTATAATTTTTAGCCATACTTACTGAGAAGAAAGAGAACAGGGCTATCACAGATGAAGCTTTGTTGAAGCCTATTTCATTGACCAGTACACCTCCTAATGTAGGTCCTAGAAATCCTCTGGGGAAGATTAATAAGAATAATGAGAGCAATATTGGTCGCCGAGATAATGAACATAATGATGATGATGATGGTGATGGTGATGGTTATGATGATGATGATGATGATGATGATGGTGGTGCCAAAGTGACAGTATTTGATTATGAAAATCAACTTGTTTGGACTGGCTTATGCCATAGGCCAGTTATTAGAAAGATGAGATGTGAAGTTCTCAATTTTTTTTCAAATTTAGGAATAAATTGTATGTGATGAATATTGAGCTTTATTTCACACTGAAAGGTAATATTATTTTAAATGGCCAAAACCAGTGCAAGTGACTTAGATTTGGGAGATTTCAATTTGAAAAATTACCGTTTATGATTTTAAAAAAAAAGATTTTTTTTTTCCTTTTTCCTCTACAATTTACATTAAAAAAATTGAATTTTTAACATTTGGAAACTGGATAAATGCGTTGTTCTAACTACCAAAACCTAGAAGAGTGAAAATTGTGACATCCGACCCATTTGTCCTTTTTGGGAGACATGATTTATCAGCAAATTCATATCGATAAATATGGGATATATGTCTCGTAATGTTAATCTAACAAAGAGATTTATTTAGAATAGTTGTATCATTTTGTATTACAAGCTTACCCTAAGCACCACACAGAATTGAAAAATCCTGAAATGATGCCGTAGGTGTCCAAGTTGTTTTCAAATCCTATGTCACTGTAAATAAAAAAGAATCAGGATACAGTATACATGCAATGAGAGCTTTTCAAGAAAATCTGAAAATAGCAGAATGCTAGTAAAGCTAAATTTCTAAAAATTTCACAAACTTATATTTGGATAAAGAAAAAGTTTGGTTGAACCATGGCGAAAAGTTTTGGACAAATAAGTCCTTCAGGCACAAAAAGCTACTCTGCACCTCTGCTGTTTTTACTATTTTAAGGTGTATTCTCAACAGAAAACTATTAATTTAACTAGTACAATTTAAAACACATTTGGTTCACATTATGACCTTGTCTTTAATTTTAATGACAGAATGCAGGTATGTAGTCGTGAATTTTTTAATGATTATTTTTTCACAATCCTCTAGTTGACAAAAACTAGGTTACGAACTTTGAAGTGAGCTACATTGACAAACAATGATGATATAAAAAAGTTATAACCAGTTCCTGCCAAACCTGGAACATAATTCAACAAAAGGCTATCTTTACTTTGACAAGGTCTGTGCAGTGCTGCGCTCAGGGCAGACAAATTTCCTACTGAACTTTTAAAATGGAGCATGGGAAATCGAGTGTAAAAAAAAAAAAAAAAGCAAGAATTTTTAAGAAACTCCTTTATTTTTTTCCCCTAATTATAAGATATTATCTTGATTTTGTTTCATGCCAAAATGAAGCTCCTTTATTTTTTTTCCTAATTATAAGATATTATCTCGATTTTATTTCATGCCAAATAGGCCAAAAAATTGTTTTTTTCTCGTTAAATTTGTTGGACAGTTTCTAACCAGAGCAAAGCATATATGAAAGCTATGATTGGCATTCTGAAGATAGGCCTACTCACCAAGCTCCCAACAGCATACACTTCACTGTGGGAATCACAGCAGCCCCTATACTCAACCCCAACACAATCATACCGACTATCACTACCCAGAGTTGTCTGTGGAGAGAATTTTTTAGTAAATAATAATAATAATAATAATAATAATAATAGCCATAGCAACGATCATAGTAACAATAATAATAACAGTAGTAATACTAATAACAATGATAGCAATATCAATGATAATAATAATAATAATAATAATATTCATAATAATAATAACAACAATAATAATTATATGCACTTGAAGCAACAATACAAAATGTAATAGGTAAAAAATAGAGGAAACATAGCCTGCAAATGTTTCTGGTTTCATTTCTTTTTTTTACGTTCTTAGGCTTGCCACTAAGTTTATAACGGATAATAACCTATATATAAACATGCTTTTTTTTTTCTCTCTTCATGTAAATTTTGTCTGTTGTCAACAAGTCTCACGTCAGAGATGAGCATTTGAATCAAACTTGAACTCACATGCCATTTGCCCAGAACACTACAAATATTTCAAAGAATTTTTTATTTTACAAAAAATTACATACACGTATTATAATCCAGAGACACTAAATGTAGATCTACTTAAGTGCTGACAATACGAAGCATTACATTTTTTTTTAAACAATATTTAAGCATCTTGTTCAGAACGGGGTAATCTTCAGACATAGCGCAGCAAAAAATTAGAAGAATTAAAATGCCTATATCCAGGGTTCAGACTGTATCTTTGTATTTTTTCAAGACCTCTTATTAGGATGAAAAATAAAGTAAAAAAAAGTAAAAAGCATGCCGTAAGAAGACGTATATAAAAAAAATATTTATATTGATCTAAAAAAAAAAAGCTTTTTTTTTAGATTTGTGAAAATGTACAGGAAGTGAATAATAACATTCGCAAGGTATAAACGATTAGATCTAGTCTTAATTTGACGGGCATAACCATTCATTCTATCTGGTAAGCGTCATCACTGATATATGTATAATAGGGTGGAATTATTTCCACAAACAATAAAATGACAGCGAAGGCATGCTTGGATACAGATGAATATCTTTTGCATCACTAGCGTCAGAACACTGCAAGCAAAAAAAGTTTCTGATAGCAGCTTGTATGCATTAAATTACTGTTAACATCTGAGTATCAACATGTGTATCCCTATGAATTGACCCAAAGTACCAATAAAATGAAGTTGGGTATTAGACCTACTTTAACTTGAAGCCTGCTTTCCTGCTTCACAATATTGACAATATCGAGGACATTTTTGTCCAGGAATGGCTCTTTTTCATATTAAAACAATTTCCCAATATTCTTAACCCATCACAAAATTCAGGACTTTTTCTCAATCCTGTAAAGAAAATGAGAAGACCTTGGACATTGTTTGTATTCCAAACCACGGTTTGTACCAACCATGTCAAAAGATATGTGATTTAGTAAAGATCCTATAGATTATCTAGATCTACTTACGATGGCAAAAATGGAAGATAGGGTGTAGGTCCAATTAGCAAGTAGGCTATACCGTTTCCTAGGTTTCCCAGTATCAATATGGAGAAGATGTATCCCTTGCAAAAAGAAAAAAAAAACATACAAATTTGAAACAATCACATTGTGTACATCACCAGCATATTTTCTCATTAATTTATCTTTTTAAGAAGAGCTAGGACTGAAATGTTTCTCTACGTAAATCAAACAAAACTCGTTGAATACTTTGCCTGGATTCATTTGCGCAGTGTTGATCTAAGCCAGCTGGATGTAAGGTCTAGACAGGCTGACTGCCACAATAATACTCCAAGATTATACTACAAGTGTTCGGAACCGGCTCTGTGGCCTAGCGGTAAAGACACTTGCTCAGAGATCGGGAGGTACGGGTTCGATCCCCGGCCGAGTCAAACCAAGGACTTCAAAATTGGTATTAGTAGCTGATTCGCCTGGTGTGTGGCATTATGGATTTAGTGCTAAGTCTGGTCGGCCCGTTGTCAGGATAATGTGACTGGGTGTGGTGTATGCAGCGCTCCGTACATCACAGTGTGGCAGCACGCTTTCAATTGTCCCAAGCGCCGTCTCTGATATAACCTTGTAGTTGAAAAGAGACGTTAAAATTCAAATAATCAACCAACCAACCAACAAGTGTTTGGACTTCTACTTTAGTATTTAGATCGACAATAATACTCCCACTATAGTTGGATCCAACACTGTGTATTATTCGGCTCTAATTTTCTTTCCGTTTCATTGTTTGAGTATGAATGTGGTAGCCATCGCTCAGTCTATCAATCCTTGAACTGACTGGCATATCAGTATGCAAATCTTCCAGCGAAACTTTTATAACTATGAGAATATATCAAGATCTTCTTGACAAAAAATGTTATAAGCAGAGTTCTAAATCTGCAAAAAGGAACAAAAACATTGGAATGATTTTCTTTTTGGAGTTGTATTTTCAGCTCAGAGCAGTAATTGTTACACCTACAGCATAACCAAATGTAAATAAAAGAGCACATGTAAATAAGTTGCTTTCAAAAATGGATATTATGTATTTTATCATTAAACCCTTCAAATATAAGTACATTATAAACTTCAAGTGCTTGTAAAAAATTTGAGTTGTATTTAAGATAAAGCCTACAATTTTCCTTCCGTTTGCAGCTGAGCTAATATTTTAAATCAAAATAGGGTCTTACATATCTTTCCCACAAAATTTTATTATTTCACCAATTTTTTAACTTTTGACAGCTTGGAAAAATGTATCCATCAAAATATTAACGCCTTATAACAAGAAAATTGCGTCATTCCATCCGTTTGAAAAGATCTTGAGAGTGGAAAAAAAAACTACCTTGGTATCAGACAGGTATCCAAAGAACGGCGTCGATAAGCCATACAGCGCTGGAGCGATGGTAAACACTAATCCAATCAGAGCAGGTGAAAGGTTGAACTGAAAATGTGAATCAACAATCGTACTTAAATATTCTCTTTAACTATCATTCTATCATTAAGAGGAAAAAAAACAGTGTTATAATTTGATGAAAGCTTAAACAAACATTAATTTGCATTGGAATCTGAAACAAAGTAATATTTTTTTTCAATTCAATCTTTGCAAAATTGTAAAGATAGATAGCAGGTGATAGCACCTGATGGTTGACTTTTTTTTTTTATTTAAGGAGTGTAGTGGCGACATGGTATAAGCTATGTTTCTCTAAGTGGCAAGGCGGTGGGTGCCGAAGCATGTATAAGTCGAAGGTTCGAATCATACTAGGGGCAGACATTTCGGGCATTTCCACTAAAAAGCCTACTTCTCTGCATTGCTAATTTCATACCTTTATAACATTTCAATGGTTGACTTTGAGCGGAATCCACTAAAAACAATCAGAGAATAAAATTACATAAAAGACATGATTTATTTAGTTTTTAAACCTGTTTATATGCAAGTTAATATAATTCTTGATAATTCAAAAGTGATTTCATTAGCGGGATACACTAAAGGCATTGCATTATTGGTCACAGTCTTGTAGGGTGAAAATCAGAGTGCATTGCAGGAAATATTAACATTTTCGGTCCAAGACAAAATTTCTTTTTTTTACACGCTTCTCCTATCTTACTTTGTACAAAATGTATATCTGTTTTTATAAAACAGTATAAAATAGTCCTACTTTTTTTTTCAAATACCTGATTTAGTTATCCAAAAGTAACGCTCTAACAACTGCAAAGCCCAGTCCGGATATTTCAAGCCCCATGGGAACATAATTCAATTACAAATTATTCATACATACAATAAAGGACCGATAAAATTGGTAACCTGAGCAAAGTTCAAATAATGTACACTTGAATTCCAGTACAAAGTTCATATTATTACACAAGTAGTTAGGTCTTTGCCTTTAAGAGCTGCAGGACTCCCTTGACCAACCTGTTCTAAGTGTGGTGATAGCGTTGGATCTGTGAAGGATATTCCGATGGAGGCCGAGAGGATAATAATCATCGACATCCAAACACTGACGCTGGTGAGCAGTTTCCAGATACCTTGCTTCCTCGGTGATGACGCATCTGGAAAAATTGTGGTACGATACTGAATTAAACTTTAATCCTATCCTGGTTGTGTGTTTTTACATTGTTTTTACATCAGCACATTGAAGGGTACATAATTTATCATCACATGTTATATAGATGATAAACAATAAGTATTCCCAGGGATACTTTTGTCACTCCATCTGCTATATAGGGAATGAGATTTCAACAAAAGTAGCGGAACTTTCCTGATGTCTCTCCACTATCTTATGAATACAAATATTACAATCTTTTAAAATTTATATGCGACAGATTTATTTTGAAGATAAACTTTTTATTTAGCTCTAT
>BMAT01007502.1:96238-107163 GCA_019649035.1 Elysia marginata | reverse complement strand
CGCTTTTTAGCAGGAATTCCAATTTTTTTATCAGTAGTTTTCTTAAGCTGATAAAACAGAAAATTTGTTGGAAAAATTAAGACACTTAAAGAAAAAAAAAACCTCCAAAGTTTAGATTCATTGAAATTCAAATATTTCTTTTCAGTTTTAAAGCTGAGTATTACACAGAGTTGTGTCTGGCTTCTTTTGGTGATCGCCGAAAGATTTTATTATGGCAGTTGTTGATTACCAGTGCCAGGCGATGAACCTTGATAAGGTCTTTCAATTTTCCTGCCTTTTGTGCAAAAGCCTCTTGCATCCCTGCTCTCTGCATCACCTTCAATGAGACTGTCTCAAAGAAAAACTGTATGGTTTGTTTTAAGAGTACCACTTTAAAAATAGGTGAAGTTGAAGTCGGTACTAAAAAAAGATTTAGCCTCTTCTAAGAAGTTTTTGACTGATATGCTTTGAACTAAGGAAAGCCTTCTTTGTCCTTAAAAACTTGATGGTCTATGTATTTTGACATAAGTTATTACAAGAGTTCCATCAATATATGTCTTCATTAATTTTTAGCACTCTCTGTCAGCAAGGCTTGCTTTTTTCTTCCATGTCCCTGAAGATTTCTTAAGCTTATAAAAAGATCATAAATGGTTTTTTTCAATTAGGCCTATCTCTTTATCTCCTGTATCTTCAGATGACAAATCTGCCAGTTTGTCCTTCGTCCTGGCCCGTGTTCTCAGCGTGGCTGGCCAGGTTGCTTTCAGGCAGACTGTGTTCATGGAGGAGGATGTCCTCAAAGAGATGAAACGCAGACAAAACCTGGCCGGAGAGAGGCGCAAAACTGAAGGAGGAGCCGATGGCAATGCCAGTCGCAGAAAGAGTCAGGGAGGAGGGCCAGGGGTGAGGAAGTTTCTCTCTGCTTTTTTATTTTTAAACATTTTGTATTTTTGGTTTTTGTATTAATAAATTTTTCTAACAAAGCATTTCTGATCTTTGGCACCTTTGATGTTTAGTTTGCCACAACTGCTATGCATTCAAGCAATTTTTGAAATTTGTATCTGTCTGTTCTTAATGCAACTGTACAATTTTTTGTTCTCTTTGTATTGTCAAAATGCCAATATGCATGATTTTGCTCTGAAGTCTGAAACAAAGACAGTAAATGTTTTAAAGAAAAAATTATGTACTAATCTTCAAATTCAAAACCAGTTTCATTCCAAATTGAAATTAAAAAAAAAAGAAATGTATCAATTTAGAGTGAATATAGTTAAGCAGAAAGTTGTCTTTGACCTTCTTACAGGGAAGTCGTTCCGAAGCCGAGCTTGAGGAAGATATGGCCCTGGCTGGTGTTGCGGCCGACGATGCGGAAGCTGAGTTTGTGAAGAAGATTTGTGAGATGGAGATTCTCAATGGTAAACACATCATCAACTCTTGTCCTGTCGCTCTCAATGGTAGTTTAGATAGGAAAATGGTCTGCCTGACTGTAGTTGAATTTCTACATCTTTTATCTGGCCACTAATTTGAATGAGTCACATATTGCAATTTTCACACATTTTGAATAATGTGTGTTTCTGAATTTCCCAATTAATATTGAAAATTGCATGGAGGTAACAAAACTTTGTTTGGAAAGATATAAGAACTTCTTTTGGTTTAAAATACAGAGTAAAACAATGAAAGATCTACATTTAAAATGTATCTCTTCAAATTTCAAACTTCTTATATATCCAACTCATTGGGACTGGTTGCCAGAGTTTTTTGTGTCAGTATGAATCTGGCAAAAATGTTAAATTTATCCTTAAAAATGGGTTACTGTGCACATTGTGATTCACAACTCAAATCCCTTTTGATACACAGGCGTAGGACTTCTGAGTGGCTTCTGCCCACTCCTGATCGCTGTGTGCAGCAACAGCTCAAAGTTTTCTGACCCAGAGCTCCAGACTGCAGCCTCAATGGCCCTGGCTAAGTTCATGATTGTTAGGTAAGCTTTGTTTAGTTTCAATTGAATTTTCTTGTGTTGCATATTGCCAAATATTTAAATGAGTAATGCAGGTGGGAAAAAAATGCATACAAGTTCTATATATAAAAAAATTTTATGTCCGTTACAAGGAACTTGCTATTACGTGATCTGCAATGGGTATCTATGTTTATGTGCACATGAAATTGAGAAGTAAGTTTGAGACCTCTATGACAATTCTGTCATGCTACATGAATTCTCATCTCATCATAATGTACTGGCTGATATAAATCAAGAATGACAAATTTTACACTTTTGTAAAACAAGTATTTTTCTTAAATTCCATCACATATTTTTACTGCATGTCCAGATGACAGGAAATTTCATGTATCGACTTACATAGATCCATCTTTGCTACGACAAATTAAACCCACATTTTCCCTTCTTTCTCCTCAGCTCGACTTTCTGTGAGTCTCAGCTGCAGCTACTGTTTACTCTGCTGGAGAAGGCACAGTCGCCCGTGATCAGGTCAAACCTAATCATTGCCCTCGGGGATCTCACAGTCCGCTTCCCGAATCTGGTGGAGCCGTGGACTGCTCATTTGTATGCCAGGTATGGGAGTTTGTCACGCAGACAAACCCTCTGCTGTAGACAAACCAAGTGCCGTATCTCTTATATGGTTTACTCTGCAGATACTGCATTTGGTTTGTCCTGGGCAGCGCTGTAGAGCAATAACTGATTGAACGTTTTATTTAGCAATGCCACTCCATTTTCAAAAAGCCCTGATAGAACAAATTAAATTATGTTGTTTTCTAATTTGGTGGGTTGGTATTGAAAAATTTTCAATTTCTCTTATACAGTCCTGTGGGCTAATTTTTTCTATCTGTGCGTTTTACAGTTAGTAAAATTTCTTATCCATAAGTTGTCTTTTTAGGTATTCTAAAATATGAAAAAAAAAATGGAGAAATATTTATATCTGACTGATTTTTCTTTGGTCTCATAATGTGAAACACTCACAGGCTGCGCGACACATCCCCTATGGTCCGAAAGACAACTCTTCAGGTGCTGACTCATTTAATCCTGAATGATATGGTCAAGGTCAAAGGTCAAATCAGTGAGCTTGCCATCTGCATTGTGGACTCGGACGAAAGAATTGCTGGTCTAGCCAAGCTCTTCTTCCACGAACTTTCAAAGAAGGTAGGTACCAAACTGATGCAAGCTTTATAAATAGTAAATAGTACTTCCTTGACCTTTTTTACTATGATTAAATTGTGAAGCAAAGATTTACTCGCCTCAATATTTAATATTTGCGTAGAAGGAGTGTTAAAAAAGGTGGTGGAATGTTGGAAGAGGAACTTGAAAGAACTAAAAATTTTAAAACTTTTTTCTTCAGCCGGTCCTAATGTAGCTCTGTAGGTCTGTGTGTGGGCTTTGAAGAGTCATGTCTAGTACAGCCACACAATGGGGTGGGTAACTGACAGGTCTATATTGCTTTACTGTTTACCATGACTGTAACCTTGGATTATGATCTGTCTCTATCTCTGAAGTGAATGCTTTAAATCTAGATCTAGATCTCACTGATTCATTTCTATAATCTAGGCATTCTGGGACATTCCAACTCAGCATCTTAACACTTTACTAGATCTAGATAAGTCTCAATAGACTTGCCTAGAACACAGGCCTATGGAATAAACAAGCTGGTAAATTAGGTCAACCCTTCAATTAGAAAGTTTAATGTTTACAAAAACGCATTAAATTGGTAGTTTGTGGTTAAATAAAGATTGCAACATTAAGAATACATAAAGGTTTACCTCTTGCTGTTTTTTTATTTGGCTGGGTCCATATTTTGTAAAAAGGATCATGAAGCAAGATTGGCGTCTTGACGTGTCAAGCTGGCTTTTTTTTAGGTCAAACTGAGCCTGGGCTAGCACCACAGTGACGCTGTTGGGTTATTACAGAATTTATACGTTTGTTTGCATAATGTGAGCTTGGTCAGATACAATACATAGGCAACACAGTTACACTACAAGGGATGCAACTTTTCCGGTTTTTGCAGGAATTCCGATTTTTTACTTTTAGCAGTTTTCTTTAGCTAAAAAAGCAGAAAAACTAAAAAAATATGACCTAAATGTTATAGAAAAACTCCAAATTTAAAAGTCAAGGAAAATCAAACACTTCTTTTAAGTTGTATAGCTGTTTAGGCACTGTTACAGAGTTGTGTTTATCTTTTTAAATTGGTCCATCAAAAGTTCTATAAGGGCATCTATAGAGTGTAAAATTTTCCTGCTTTTTGAGCATTAAGCTGCTTGAATCCCTGACACAAGGACGGGTTTAAAATTTGAAATTTAGCATAAACAATTCACAGACTCTGTCACTGATAATGCAGTAATCACATGGTTCTGCCTGGGTTGAAACAGTACAGTCCTCATAGCAAAAGCAATAATTGTAGTAACAAGTGATGATTGTTCCTTTCCTGCAATTTCTATTACTTTTTTCTTCAGAGCAACTCAATGTACAACATGCCTGATATCATATCTCGCCTCTCAGACCCAGAAATTGGGGTGGAAGAAGATCATTTCCAGTTGATTATCAAGTGAGTCTAGTTTAAAATGAATAGAAAGTGTTCTATTTTATCGTGAGTTAGAACGTTTCTTGACTTTTTCATATTGTGTGTAAAGAAAATTCAACAACAGGGCAAAAGTAAAGATTTTTTAGTGGCAAACCATTTCTCAAAGATATTTTTGGCCTGACACTAACTTACTTCAGGAAAAAAGGTAACTCTACTTGCCTCTCATTTTTAAAAGCAGATGTTGTTTATATGTGACAACATCTTTGGGCTGGCAACATTTTTATTCTGTAAAGTAAAATTTTAATATCTTCACAGTAAAACTGAACTGAAGCCTATAATTTTAACGGCTCAACCTGGATTATCAATTAAGAAAAACTCAAATTGCGATTTGTTTGTCTACGTTCTACTTACTATTTTTTTCCCCAAAATTTTTACAGATATATTTTCTCACATATTGAGAAAAGCAAACACTGTGAAAGTTTGACAGAAAAACTTTGCCACAGGTTCAGAGCTACAAGGTAAGATTTGTATACAAGTCTTAATATGAAGGGTTTCAGGTCAAACGCAGTTACCGGTGTATCCAATTCAAAATTTTGCAAAAAATGTGAATTTTTCTTTATGTTTTCTGTCTTATCTATTGGAAGAATGAAGAGTTTTGTGAAGTTACACAGGGATCTGGTTTTTCAATTCTTTATTTTTCTTCCTCCTTATCTCCATAGAAACAGTTGCGGACTAGATAATTAAACTTATAACTGTAATGGCATGGCAGAATCTTGCCCCTCACAAGTTCGAGACAATCCCGCATACATTACAAAAGCCCTTCCCTCACCAACTCACCTCTCTGTTTTGCCTACACTCAAGGCACAATAAAATCATCTCTCTCTCTCTCTCTTTACAATACAGGCTTAGCACAGTGAAAAAACACTTAACATTCCCTCAGTATTTTTCTTCTTAGGCCTAAGTCCTACACTGCACACCAGACCAGAGACTAGATTAGTTGAATCATATGGGATATTACTTATCTTTTTGCTTGTGCCAAGCCTGGCTAAGCCTCTTATATTATTTTTCTTTTTGCTTGTGTGGCGTGACTCCTGTGGCCTAACAGTAAGACACTCGCTGAGAGATCGGGAGATGCGTGGTTCGATCCCCTGCTGAGTCAAACTAAGGACTTTAAAATTGGTATTAGCAGCTGATCCGCCTAGTGTCTGGCATTATAGATCTAGTGTTAACTCTGGTCGGCCCTGTGTCAGAATAATGTAACTGGGTGCGGTGTACGCAAGCGCTCCTTACATCACAGTGTGGCAGGACGCTTTCAATTGTCCACAGTGCCATCTCTTATATAACCTTGAAGTTGACTGGGATGTCAAAATTCAAACAACCACCGACTCCTGGCTAAACCCCTTAGGACTTTGCAACCCACCTAAATTGCTTAGAGCATCTTAATGAACTAGGTGTTACATAAATGCACTCTATTTTTTTTTGTTTCTACTGGGATAGAACAAGAGAATTTTAATGATTAAATACATAAATTTATGTAAGAACTCACACTGCAGTTCTTCAAACTGTAAACATTTCCTAAGCCTTCCAAAAATCATTTTACCTATTGACTCAAATTCTATAACTTATCTCACATCCAGGACAGACAGACAAGTACGAGACCTGTCTTTCTGCCTATCACAGCTGAACTATTCCGAGCGAGGACTCTCAAAGCTTCTGGAGAACTTCCCGTGCTACGCTGACAAGCTTGTAGACGGCCAGATCTATGCCTACTTCTGTCAAATCCTCACAAAATCCAGACAGTTTATCCGACCGGAGGCTAGAGTGAGTGTGCTTTATCTTAAGAAAAATTACATAGAAGACAGCATACCCTTAAGTTTGACCTATCTTAACGTATAAAATATTGTGGTGACATAAGTTTGGGCAACTTCAATGGATCATGCTTTTTTTTTCTTCTGAAAACTAAGAACTATTAAAAAATATTATATCCAACAATAGTCTTTTATCTATGAGTTATAAATTTTTAGTTTTGTGTTCACAGAGAGTACATATTTTGGTTGATAATGAAAATATTTTATTTCTCTCTCTCAGCAATAGCTTCATTTTTTGTCTATAGACTCAAGGAATGGTCGTTTTTAACTAACTTCAAGGCAGTATATTGCTAAAAAGACAGCACCAAAATATGAAAAAGGAAAGCTGTTCATTGACACCCTTATGCCATTATATATTACACATGTTGCAAAACTAACCAGTAAAATTTAGAGGAAAGCGTTTTAACTTTTACTTGAACAATTTAACCAATCTGAGCTCATAAAGCAAGCTGCCACCTCCACCTAGCGCCCCCCCCCCCTCCCCCTATAAGAAAGGCAAACCCATATCCTATGCCTGAAGTACCATGCATATATTGTGTGGCACAGTAAACCATTGCTGGTTGTATCAGACAAAGTGCGTAGCACAATATGCGTTTGCTCTGTGTCCTGGGCTTATGGCCAGTTCATAAGTGTCTATTTTCAGAGAAGTGACTCAGACTAAAGTAAAAGGTATGCTAATTTGAACTAGCACACTTGTTTATCAACTGCTGTATCAACTCAGTGACTCTTCTTTATCCCAGACCACTCTTGACGAACTCGACTTCAAGTTGGAACAGGCTCACACTAAAGGCATGGAGGATGGCGAGGCGACTCAGAAAGCTGCAACAAAATCGTCGGTAGTAGCTGGTACAAAGACGAGGGGCAAGACACCCAGAGGTAAGGCTGAGTCTTGATTTTACTAGTACCTTGCCAACCCTTGGGAGGAGCCACAAAATCATTTCACGGCAGAAATGTCTATGCTTGATGTTGCTCTGCTGGATCATCAGCAGTCCTGTTGATCAGTTTGTTATCCATCATCAACAAACCTTTTTGATTTCTCAAGGATTCTGTTATCAGTCTGTTATCCATCAGTCACAACCCTTTTTGATTTCTCAAGGATTCTGTTATCAGTTTGTTATCCATCATTAACAACCCTTTTTGATTTCTCCTGGATTCTGTTATCAGTCTGTTATCCATCATTAACAACCCTTTTTGATTTCTCGTGGATTCTGTTATCAGTCTGTTATCCATCATTAACAATCCTTTTTGATTTCTCGTGGATTCTGTGACCAGTTTTTATACCCATCATTAACAACCCTTTTTGATTTCTCATGGATTCCATCGCCTACCTTTACTGCTGTGTAAATGCTTGACCACCTCATGCAGTTTACGGTATGAGTTCTATTCTATCACAATTTTTAGCCATGAGCAAAGATAGACTAATGAAACATTTTCACAAGATTATTTTTAACTAAATTTCAGTCCTTTATTCCTACTCTACTTAAATAGGACAGCCCACGGGTCAGATGGTGCCACATCTAGATCGAACTCTGAGCCATTAGGCTAATAAAAAGTTGAATCCTGATAAAGTCAACACCTTGGGACAGAAAAAATGTGTTGACTTTAAGCAAGAGTTGACTTTAAACATAACAAAAATATAAAGAAATACCAAATGGGACTGTCAAACTGACTTTAAGCAAGAATTTCCATTAAAGGTGTTGACTTTAAGTGGATTCCACTGTATTGTAAAGTGGGGAATTTACCTGGCCTTGTATCGCTAAGTGTTAGTGTTATTTATTCTAGCTGTTAGAAGTAAACATCAGGCCAATTGGCAGTTCTCTGGCATACAATGGAAGTACAACAATCTTGTACTAGGGTCCAGACTAACCTTCTAATTACCAGACATCACATGACACTGAGCACGCTTTCTATGTAAACAATAGTTGAGGAGAGAGGAAAAGTTTGCATTAATGAAGTTAAGGTTGTTAAAGATAATTCAGGTACCATCATTCCCATCCCCTACCCCTTTAGCTTTTACATATAAAACTGTGCAATCCATTAGAAACAAATATCTTTCAGTTGTCAATAATATGCAACGTCTTGCCTTTTCACAGCTTCTAAAAAGGCCAAGTCAAAAAGAAATAAGAGCTCTGACGGTGAAGAAGATGATGATGATGGTGACGACAACGAAGAAAATAAAGACCCGGAGTGTGATTCTGAAAGCCCTATCAAACCCAAGAGAGGAGGAAAGAAAGCTGGGAAACCCAGGTTTACCCTTGACTCAGATGATGACAATGACCAGGATCTGTTTGAAGCTGGCAAAGAAGGTACACAAAGAAAAACAAAAACCTATAGAAAATTCTTTAATCCTTTTGTGACCTATAACATACGTTGTAAGTCTTATTTATCATGACAAGATGCGGACACAACATACGTTGCACGTACTCAAATCAGTGGATTTTGTTGTTCCCCATGAGTTATAGTCATACAATGTACGTCATGTTTTGCACTGCATATGAGGGGCATTTAATGCAGAGTTATTTAAAATCTGACTTTATAACTGAAGTTTAGTGATGTTAAAAATATACCAATAATTCTACTCTTTAACCAGAAACTCCCGCGTCATGGCCAATGACAAAACCGTCATCAAGGGGTTAAAACATAATCCAGAACATATTTATAGATTTTTATTTTAAATCCACTGTCATTTATTGAGATGTTTTAAAGTACAGTAAACCTTTTATACAGCAACCTT
The DNA here is from genome assembly GCA_019649035.1 of Elysia marginata. Taxonomy (NCBI): domain Eukaryota; kingdom Metazoa; phylum Mollusca; class Gastropoda; family Plakobranchidae; genus Elysia; species Elysia marginata. The sequence goes on along the minus strand of BMAT01007502.1, from coordinate 98,062 downwards.
GAAATCTAAGAACCCTTACATCCAACAAACTGAAATAAAGTCCTGATTCTTTCTTTGTTTAACCTTTATAAATTTTCTTTTATGAAACGAACTAATTTTAGATCAATTTTGTTTCAACTAGAAGAGAAACTGAAACTAATGGTGAGCTTTTTCTTAGACTGTTTTTCTGGTATGTTATTCATTTTATTGATGCTACAACTATAAGAGAGAAAGAGACATTATTTCAGAAGAAAAAAAACGACCGACATTTCAAACCCTTACAATACTATGCGACTTTGTTCTTTGCATTCTATACTTAAAAAGATTTCAAAGTTGATAGACAGTGTAGAATTTTCTATTTTTGCCTGTTTTGGGCTATTTAAAAGAGGCCTTGCCCTTTATAAACTTTGGATTCAACAATCTTTCTAAATTTTTCTGACAATGTCGTTAGACCTGATGTCCACTGTTCTGAAAAGTTGTTCCGTTTTAGTTTAGTTTATTAGTAATGCACAATGACACATATCAAGTATTTTTTTTGTTGTCTGTGAATTTCATATCTTGACTGAGTTTTATTATCATTTGTTCTGGAGTCATAAATTTTTGAGAAAAGTGATTCCAAAGCAGAATTTTTCTTTGCTTTAGTTTTTAATTTTATTTTTATATAACGGGGCAGCAAGGCAGAGTGGTTAGGGCTTCAGACTTGAGATTGTTTCCTGGCCATGCAATGTTTGCCTGTAGCTGGGTACCCATTTTACAGGTGGGTGGATTGGGGAGAGTTAGGGTAAATTGCTTTCTCAAGGCAATTCATGAATTTGTGATATGCACCTGCAACACCCTGCATATGAGTTAAAAGTGACCTTCAAATTACTGTACTGGTCTGCTGGGGCACTAGTGGCGCTGTTCTGTGGTGACACAGTTACGCTGAGTAACGAAGCCAAATTTCTGGAAAGGGATTAATGTAGTCTATAAAATCAAAATAAAAAAATACTAATAGATTGTATGTTTTATATTTTGGATAAACCTTAATGCATGCTTACTCACTTCCACATGTCAACACTCAATTTCACATGTCTTGGGAAGCAAAAGTAGATGTATGGTTGATTTACTTTCAGTTTTGGCCACTCTCTTCTCTTCTCGCACCTTATCCCAGGGAGGGGTCGGTGGTCCGGATCCGTCGTCTCTAAAAGTCTCTGTCGTCTGCCTCTTCTGGCACCACCCGCAGTTCCCGCATGTCTCGGTTCACCAGATCGTGCCATCTCCCTTTTGGTCACCTTCCGGGGACCTCCATGTCCATCACTTGTCTGAGGTTGCTTTCTTGCTCCCTTCGGTGCACATGCCCAAACCATCTCAGTCTGCTCTCCCTTGCTTTGCTATTTATACTCCCCACCCCCAGCTCTTTTCTGATATCTTCACTCTTCATTTTGTCTTTTGGCCACTCTGTGATAAAAAAAATTTTTTTTTTGGCCATATGTAGTTGTAATACAACCCTTTAAAAAGGGGCCTACATACCTCTAAGAAACGGTTCATTTTAAAACCTGAAATACTGTACTTTATCTTCAGGTGAAGTTGAAAGAGATCTTGATGCTGAAGACAGTCACATGGTGAAACCATCGCGGCGGCGCTCTATGCACGGCAAAGTGAAACTTACCACACCGTCAGCAGTGCTGAGCTCTTAGCTCGCACTTCATACCAGACTTCAGACTTTTACTTCCCTGTACAGCTTAATAAAGGATGTGCATTATATTTTGTTGAATAAACAATAAATAGTTTCCAAATGAAAGCACTCAGTATAACAATTTAAACAAATTACAGCTGAGCCCAGATAACTTGAATCTGAATTATTTG
>BMAT01007500.1:182625-196912 GCA_019649035.1 Elysia marginata | reverse complement strand
TAGTAGTAGCAGCAGTAGTAGTAGTGGTGGTTGTGGTGATGGTGCTTGTAGTACTAGTAGTAGTGGTGGTGGCGGTGGTAGTGGTAGTGGTGATGGTAGCACTAGCAGTTGCAGCAGCAGTAATAATTACCAATTATGGTCCTCAGTGCCGTTATTGTCATTCATTGGTGATATCAATCTTTAACGCCAACTTTCCCCTACGTAGCGGGACTAAAACGGCGAGATTTTTGGCTGACCTACAGACAATGGTAAAGGATTACTCATTTAGCCCAGGCTGTTGTGCATTATGTACCAGACCGTTCAGGCACGCGGCACCAGGTTGTGTGGTCACAGCTGTGTCTGACCTGGTCGAACTTAAAATTATACCAAAAGTAAACAATGCGGTCTGAGGTAATCGATCTTTGATCTCTGGTTTCACCAAGCAATACAGTTTTGCTTTATGCTTAATAGAACTATGATAAGTGGACCAAACCCTTTCTTTGTTGTTGTTTTTTTTTAAGTTTTTTTAGTTTGGACCTTAAGAAGTTACTTATAATTAATTACTTTTTTGTTTAAGATGATATCTTGAAACACATTTTAGTTACATGTTTGCGTACCTGTCCTTGAAACATACTTTTTAACCTCTGGGTTGTCTCGCATCCAAGAAGAAGATGATGGCAGTTTACTTAAGTTTTTAGCTTCATTATAATAAGAAGACACTCAACATGGTAAAGAAATTTGATTTAAGAGAAAGTTTGGGGGGCGAACAAGGGCCTTGGTCTGTATGATTATGACATAGCTATCTTCGTTGTTTTTCAGTGCGGAAACATTTAAATGGTAAGTTCAACAGTCGTGTAGCACAGTATCACGATTGCAGTTTATCAATGCGAGCAAGTTTCAAAACATACATTTAATTTGCATAAATCTTTCACCAACACGATCAAATTTAGTTGAATGCGTAAAAACTTTAATATTCATGACTGCAATACAGTCAGCACCCCCACCGGATGCTAAACTTACTGATCTCGGCCCTCTAGAAAAAAAAATTACATGTATAGGGCTGGAATGTCTTATTATTGGAAGCAAACAACTCTTTCAGTTCACTGTGATGATGTATTGGTGTGTATGTGTGTGTTGTAAAAGGAGGGGGGCGCGGTTAAAAATTAGAAGCGAGAAGTAATGCCTCTGTGATTTGCGCGCGTCGGAATTGTGATCCAATGATTAAGACCGGCTCTGTGGTCTAGTGGTAAGATACTCGACTCGCTCAGAGATCGGGAGGCGCGGGTTCGATCCCCGGCCGAGTCAAACCAAGGACTTTAAAATTGGCATTAGCAGCTGATCCGCCTTGTGTCTGGCTTTATGGATTTAGTGTTAAGTCTAGTCAGCCCGGTGACAGAATGATGTGATTGTGTGTGGTGTACGCAAGTGCTCCTTACATCACAGTGTGGCAGCACGTTTTCAATTTCTACAGCGCCGTCTCTGATATAACCTTGAAGTTGACCGGGACGTTAAAATTCAAACAACTAACCAACCAACTGATGATTGCGGGTTCGATTCCCATCCACGACTAGTGATCTTTTAGAATTAGTTAGATGGGCTAACGTTATGTTAGCGATCACAGCTTTGTGTGACATTACTGCGCGGGCTGAACGAGCCACTTTAAATTAAATCCCAGCCAGCGCTACCGGCGGAGGTGAAGGTGTTTATGAGACGAACAAAACCACAGGTAACTGCTGCGCATTCCATTTATGATCATTTACTCGGTAAGATTTCCTAGCTGTTTTCGTTCAGTCCAATATTTTTTTCAAATCTTGTTAAGCATTATCAAATGGGTGGATTGATTTGTTTTATAAAGGAAAATTTGGGTTACTGACACAACTGGCTTGAGCAATCTTGAAATAAAAAAAGTTTAAAAAAAACTTCCTTTAGTTACAGGAGTTTCAACGTTCTCTAAGATTACGTCTGGCATGCTTATACATAGTACAATTACATGGAAATCCGCTAAAAAGTCAAGTGGTTTAACGAAAACTTTTGCTTCGTTGCAGTAGTTATAGCTTGTCTTTATTCATAATTTTGTATGTTTCTAATGGTTAAAATCAGCTCTTGCCAAAAGTCAATACACCAGTTTGGTTCCAATATGTTGATTATTATTATTCATTTTTCACTGCATCTTTTACAGGCTTTCTTATAAACATTTGATCATTACAGTGTGGAATCAAATATTTCGACAAAACAATATCATATGGACTTTTTTAATATTAATTTTTGACTTGAGTTGAAGTTAGCGATTGGTTTTATATTGCTTAGGTTTTATACATTATAATAAAAACATTATATTCTTTTCTCTTCAGAATTTAAGTCACCTCATTCATAATTTTTCAATTTTAAAGCTTGTGTCTCTTTTGTTGTAAAGGAACTGCAACGTTTTATACTGTTTTGTTTTATGAAGATAATAGATTGATTTAGTTAGTCAAAAGTAATGTTTATTTTTTTACTTAAAAAGCCCAAATTTTAGGCTCGGTAACATGAGTGACAGCTGAGCCACAAATTGCATCCAAATGTGTTCTTGCATTATGAGTCTTTGCAGCCATTTCAAATAATTTTTAAAAATTAGAGTCATCCTATGCAAGCTAGTTATTTAAACATTTGAAAGTGTGTATTATTGCCATGAACGTGAATCTCTTGGATATGTTTATCCAAATAAAGTTAAAGTCCTCATGGCTAGTTCTTTCTTATATTAAATGTTATGTTAAGTTTTTTTTATCACAAATTGTTTTATTTCCCTTAACTGATTTAGAAAAATGTTGATCGAGTAGTAGTGTTGTATGGTGTATGTAAAAATTTTTTTTATAAAATTATCAATATTTTGTGAAAAGACATTAAAACTTTGTCAATGACAAAAAGAAGAAAAGCTAGACCATTAAATGGCATTTTCTCAAATGACAAAAACTTAATTTCCGACTTCAGACTCATGCACCCTGAATGTGAGACACATTAACTTCACTCCCAAACCCTCCATATAAACAAATACAACCACCCAAAGCAATCTTACATAATTTAATGTTCTTTGGAGCGGTAAACCTGATAAAATACGTAGACAATCACTCACCCAAACATCAGAGAATGGAGGACTCAATATGCCTGATATAGATCATTTTATTACATAATTAAAAACAATATGGTTGGAGAGAATCTACTGCAATCAAACTAAGGAGAAAACACTATTGGAGAAAAGTAATCCACATATAAAGATGGTCTCGGAATGTAGTTCAGAATTCCTAATACATGTTTGTCAACACAGAAATGAAAATGCATGTAGCAAGTTTTGGAAAGATGTCTGGCAGGCAGTACACATTGTTATACAAAAAATGCTAAACCAGACAGGTAAGAAAAATGTTTGTCATCAAGTTTTACTCAAAACAAAGATATACTTATAGGAGCGGTAACACAAAAAAGGTCAATGCTCTTATCAAATATAAATTAACATGCATTAACCAATTAAAAACGAGAATGCAATTTCTAACACTTCAAGAATTTTGGCAGTAATTGAGGGTAAACAAAATACATGTCATCTATCAGAGATGTTTTTCGTTTACCTCAGCTGTGGAACAAATTAAACTACAAAAACTTTAAGGGAACTATTTAATAACAAAGGATGTCAATGCTATTTCTCAAATATAATGAAAATGAAAAAGGGATGTTCAGATATTTTTAAAAACTTGTCCAACAAATATGTATTTTAAATTGTAAGGAAGAAATGGGTGAACCATGTAGCAAAAGCTAGTCAAAGGAACCCTTTAAAAAACTAGAACATGTCACAAAAGATGCTTAACTTACATGGCTACAATACAGAATACTCAATAACATACTAATGACAAATAAAAGCGTTTCAAAATACGAACAGCATCAAACAGACCAATGTATCTTCTATAAAAAATCAATAAGTAAAACAAATATTCATTATGGCACTGAAAAAAGCAAGAAAACCTCCTAAAATCAAGAGCTAACTTAGAGAACACAACATAGTGAATGAATTCAACAAACTTTTGCTTATGGTGTGGGCTACCCATAAGCCAAACAAAAACAAAAACAAAAACAACTTATTATTCTACTATTAAAGTAAATAGTAGGTTTTACACTAGTAATGTGTCTGGAAAAAACCTCACACCTGAGCAGTTTTGTGCAGATATTATATCAGAGATACTAACTAGAACCAGCATCGTAGCACTGAATTCTGTTTGCAACTTTTTGGATGAATAAACTCGAAAAGCAGGTATTTTGGTATCGCTGTAAAATAACACTTAGTACAGTACCAACGATGTGCTACTACGATCAATGAACACCCACTTGGCATTTCCAAAATTCCCAGAACATAACACTGACATACCCACACCTGTTTGAAACGGCGGCAGTGGGGCAAATTTGATAAACCTGTGACAGTTAAAAATCAGTCATGTGCACTGCGAAAGAAAACAGATCTCCTGTGTTACAATAATAACTAGACCTATCGGTAAGATTTTAAACCAAATTGTGCTCAGGCCGTCCACAAAAATCAGAGCTTGATCCATCAAGCACAATGAGTATTTTGATCTATATTCATTAGTATTATAGTCATGGATGTAATTGCATGATTTGACTTTATTTGCCAGACAACATATTTGTGTGTGTGTGTGTGTGTGTGTGTGTCGTGTGTGCATGTAGGATTCTACTACCGAAATAAATCACTGGCAAAATAATGTAACTTTGTTTGCAGGCTTGAATTTCCCAATGGGACTTTTTTTTTGTCTCCTGGAGAAAAAAATCCAGAAAATACCCATTTCTGTGTAAAGTTTTCCACCACTCTGAATTAACTAGAGCGCACACATATTATACCTCTTGTTAGACCCTGTACCACATTTATCACACTTGTAGGATTTCTCACCACTACAAATTCTCTTGTGATTGGTTAATTGGGGACTTACGTATGACAAAAATCAGACACATCACACTTCAGAGATTTCTTAACACACGGTAAAATCTCTTGTGTCTGGTTAAATTTGAAAAACCCTTTAACTAAACCCCTTATCACACAGGTGACACTTGCATGTCTTCTAATCATTACAAACACTGTTGGGATCAGTGACTTGGGAACTCCTATTTAACCCCTTTACCACCCACATCACACTTGAAGAGCTAGCTTGTCATCGCTATGAATTCGCTTGTGAGTGGTCAAATTAGAACTATGACTAAACCTCTTGCCGCACACATCACACGAGAAAGGCTTCTCACCGCTATGAGTTCTCTTGTGATAAGTTAATTGATGGCTATAACAAAACTCCTTACAACACACATCACACTTGTAGGGCTTCTCACCGTTATGAGTTCGCTTGTGCCTGGGTAGATCACCACTGTGACTAAACCCTTTACCACAAATATCACACCTGTGGGGCTTCTCACCGTTATGAGTTCGTTTGTGCCGAGATAAATCACTGCTATGGATAAACGCCTTTCCACACACATCGCACTTGTAGGGCTTTTCACCACTGTGAATTCTCTTGTGATTGTATAGACCAACACTCTGACAAAACCCCTTACCACACACATCACACTTGAAGGGCTTCTCACCACTGTGAATTCGCTTGTGGGTGATTAAATGAGAATCGCAAGTAAACCCCTTACCACACAGATCACACTTGTGGGGCTTCTCACGCTTATGATTTTGCTTGTGCCTGGATAAATCACTGCTATGACTAAACCATTTACCACAGATATCACACTCATAGGGCTTCTCACTACTATGGAGTCTCTTGTGTCTGGTCAAAGCAGAACTCTCAGCGAACCTCTTGTCACACACATCACAGCTGTATGGTTTTTCACCAGTATGAATTCTCTTGTGACCGACTAAACTAACACTCTGACTAAATCCCTTACCACACACATCACACTTGAAGGGCTTCTCACCACTGTGAATTCGCTCGTGAGTGATTAAATAAGTACTACGTCTAAACCTCTTTCCACACACTTCACACTTGAAAGGCTTCTCATCAGTATGGATTCGCCTGTGAGTGGTTAAATTAGATCTTTGACTAAACTTCTTACCACAAAAATCACACTTGTAGGGCTTCTCACCAGTGTAAGTAGATAAACTAGCACTGTTCTGATATCCTTCAAGACTCGAATCATAAGTGCTCACTGCTTCATTAATTTTGTGTTTGTTTTGTAATTTTGAATTCCTGTTGAGATTTATTACAGTGTGGTCAGTAAGAGAACGAGAATTATGATTTAATTCTGTGTTTTTACAAAAATTTTCATGACTGTTTTTACTTTTTAAGTTAAAAGGCTTATTCTCTTCAATTTCTGATTTCACAACATCTAAACATCCATCTTTCTCATTATGCTTTTCTATAGGTCCACTTAAGTTTACATGTTGATGTTCAAAACTGCTGCAGTCTAAACTACTATCAAACTGCTTAGAACTGCAGCTATTTATAATTACAACTGTTTGTGACCCTCTCAAATGTTTACAATATGTCTCCTCTAAAAGCTTGGCATATTCTTGTCTGTGTGAACATTGTATATGTCTCTCCCAATCTTCCCGTTGAAAATACTCAAAAGAGCACCAGAAACACTGAAATGGACCTGGGGAAAAGAATAAAGTAGTTTATGAATAGAATTTCATAGGAAATTAAAAAAGTAATTTGATGGTTTTAACCTATTATAGAATAGAGTGATACACACACACTCTCTCTCCTTCTCACTCCCACTCTCCCTCCATCTCTTCTGTATATAAACATCAAATAGATGTTCACCATAATACAGACTTATAAACGACTTCCTCAGAGAAGATATTTTTTTTTTATAAATTTTCAATAATACATTCTGTATTAAATGCAACAAAACTAAAAACCTTTTAGAAACCTAAGAACGGTAAACATCTATTTCACCTCATAAACGTTGAAGTTTGTATTTGCAAAAAAAAACAAGTGTAAAACTTCCTCTGCTTTTAAGTGTGTAATATTTTAAAGTTGAAATTCCCGTTACCGGATGTGTACACTAAACACACTTTTCCTTGGCCATAATGGGCATTTCCATATTGGGACTGGGTGGACGATAGAAGACGTTACAGCAATTTATCAACTAATTATGCTAAATTCCCTTTCGTCACACACACCTTTACCATCACTGTCTTGTTGAAGTTCTTCCCAATTCACTGAAATCAGTGTTTTGGTAGGCCCACTGCTCAAACCATCACCCCCTAAATCAAGTATTCTTGGTCTTTTCAAATCACCGACTCTCTGGGTCTGGAATCCCATGTCTTTGGCATAAGTGTCTCCACAGTAGACCTGAAACAATTGACATTATTCATTTAGTCGACTGTAAAGTAAACTGCATAAAAATGTTTAATTTCAGTGAGGAAGATAACTAGAAAAAAGTAAGAATAATTAAAAAATGATTCCTAGCAGAAGCATGGGTAAAAAAAATTAGTGTCATTTCAGCAGAAAAGAAGGTGACTTCTGTTCTATTTGTAAGATTGTTGTAGAGTGTAGACCTATAGCAGATCTAAAAGGGTTGCTTAATACCAGAAGTTGCATTCACTGGTCAACTCCTGATGTATCAGATGGCCAGCAAGGAAAGAGTCGATTTGTCGATTGATGATGAACTGAAAGTGCTGGAAGCACTTGAGATTCTAGAAGCAACAATATTGAAAGTTGACAAAGTTTGACAAATCTAAGTCTCACGTTGAGATAGTAAAGTCTCAATTCCTCTTCCTTTTCTTCTCATCCTTTCTCTCTAGTTTCTGTTTCTCTGTTTTGTCATATCTGTGCATAAACACAGAGAGTTTTTCTTTCTTATGATACATGGAAAATTACAAAATCCCTGGGAAAAGAAGTGTTCTCCACCATATCCCGGCTTAACTTAACGGGCCCGACTGTATAGGTAGAGATTTAAAAAATGAATGCTTCTCTTAATTTGGGCCCAGTGACTTATTTTTATCTGTTTGAGAACCTAAAATCAGTTATTTCAGGACTTAACATGATCAGTTGAATATCTAAATCAAAATCAAAACATGGAAAGATTATGTAAGTGCCCAAAAAGCCAACTCCTCATCAAATCAAAACACACACAGTACAGTGTTCATGAAAACATTTAAGCCCTTTCCGTGCTCTATGCTTTACAAGCAGTATTCATCTGAAAACTGAGTATTGTTCCCGGACTTGTATATATCTTTCAACCAATCAAAACAAGTCTTATGTCCCAACTGCAATGTAATGGTATCTTAGAAAAGATTCTATTCTGTACTTTCAATTATAAAAAAAACCAGCAAAGCTTTACCATGCTTCTGTATGAAGTTATAACATTTTGAAGTCGGCAGGGTTTAAGAAAAGGGAGGAAATAGCATTTAAAGTTAGGACAACTATTAAGGTGTTGAGGCCTTAGAAACCATACCAATTAAAATTAAACACATGAAACAGCAACGCGACATCTGACTAGTTCACGCTGGAAGCAAGACCATTAAAGTTTACAAAGCAATCTATTCAAGAGCTCTTAAAGCAAGCCATTTTACATCTCAAATCTACAAGACAATCTCTTAAAGGTGATAACAAGACCTGTTGAAATATCTATCTGTAATTATTTCATGCTTCTCCGGTGTGAATTCAAGCGTATTCTTGAGACCCCTCTTGTTGGAAAATTTTTATTACACACTTCACATGTAAAAATGTATTCTTTTTTTTTTTATTTGTCATCTGTTTAGCTAACAGTCTATTTGGTAGAAACCTGCACCACCACTAACATTACACTTGTGTGGATTTCTTTTTACCTTGTTCTCTGTTGAGGAGTTACTTGACAAAGATTTTTTTCCACTCTCTTCACATCTAAATTGTCTCTGTGTGAAATGACACAACGTCTCTTGAAGATTCTTCGATTCAGTTGAGCTTCCAAGCTCCCCGTCTCTCTCTGCTGCATGCTCGTGGAATCTCTGATGATGGTCTAAATCTAAGGAAAAGAGGAAGAAAAAATCAAAATAATTACCTTGTTTTCAAATTATATTTATTGTTTAACTCATTTCTTTCCTTTTTTTTCTGTGAGGACAACACAATACTTGATTGTTACACCACACAACAAATTTAGGTTTTCTTTTTCTATCTTATTTAAAATAATTACACAAAATTAAGTTCAATCAAAACATTTATACTTTCAAAAAGCTCTTATTTTCCATCAGCTCTTCTTTAATTAAGCACAATAAGAAACGTTGGAATTGATTATAAAAAATTTACCAAAATTGGCTACAATACTGGTATATATGTATGTGATACTTTTGTAAACTATTAGAATTAATTATACTAGCTGAATCTTTATGTAGAGTGCCTTGAGTTTTTTATAAGGATGGCATACAAAGTTCTTTTTTTCATTCAATGACTGAATCTTCATGTAGAGGGTTTTGAGCTTCTTTTAAGGATGGCAGCATAAAGTTGTGGTTATTGTGTTTCATGAATACAATTCTTGACGTTGAAAATTATGCTATGGCTTCCATCAGGACCTTAACAAAGTCAAATGAAGATGAGCACAAACAGCTTATAAGCATTGTAGAGAAGATCAGGGAAAATTAAACCAAACAGAGAATAGGCAGAGAGGCTCCTCTTAAAGCGCAAAGGCTATATTGAACTTTAAAAAAAAGAGCTAGCCAGAAACACCAATACAAAAGCTGAATGCACTATCAATATAGCATGTATCAGAGATATGCCTTTTGACATTCGCATATAAATGGGTTTGTAAGATCATCGCCATTTCAATTTCATCATAGGAAACACTAAAATGGAAAAAAGAAGAAGAAAAAAGAAATACAGATGTGGTATCATACAGGTGGAAATAAACTGTTCTTATGACTTAGGTAGGTCCAAGGATAAAGAATTTAAAACAATGAAATAATATGAGGATATATATGCCATTTTACTAGCAAAGTAACAAAAAGCATCATTCATAATGAATCAGTAAAATCTTACTGAACACTTTTGTTCCTCTCGCCTCACTTCTTACCTTCACTTTCAGACTCATTTCCAGCAACCAGGCTCTGAGGACTGATCTCTTTTTCCTCAACATCCTCTGTGGTTTCAGTTTCTTGCTTATGCTCTGTCAAAAATCTTGATGAATACGCTTCTACATGAGCTCTGAGCCTTGCTATACAAAGTTCCTCTTCTTTGTTAATACTAAACTTAAATTCTCTTCCACTGTCTTTTGTTTGAAATAGATAACTGTCATCAATCGGCTCACAAAACTCATTCTTTATCTTGCTATAATTAGGGAGACTAGCCTCTGAACCAACTGTATAGTGGGGATAAATCGATCCTCCACCAGGCAACAAGTTCTGCTCCCTGAACTTTTTTTCTTGAAACAATGACTTAACATCAGCTGGTTTTGAACAGGTATCTGCATATTCCCAAGGAACAGTTTGTTTCACGTCCAGTTTCCAGTCTCTACCATTTGAAGAACAGGTGGCATCATAATCAATTGTTCCGGCCAAAATTTCCTCCTTTATTTGCAATTCCTGGACATCCGGTGTTTCCTCCACAAGTTTTAGTTGTACACATTTTGGTCTTTTATCAACAGTTGAATCTTCCTCCATACAAAGTGGCTTCTATGAAGATAACTTTGATTATGGTTGTCAATAAATATCTGTAAAATGAAAAAGAAAGCTAGGCCTAAATATTCAATAAAGTTGACATATATTTTACAAGCATGCAAATACCTTTTGCACCCAGGCTCTTTAAAAAGGAGAATTTTAATTTCATGTTAATTTTAAGAAAAAAAAATAAAATAAAAAGTGGGTTAATCTAGTGCTATTCCACACCTAATGATAACCAAAGCTTGCATCTATATCATTGGTAGTGGATATCCAAAAAATTAATGATCTCACACAATTAACGACCTAAATGTAGATCTAAAAAAAAACAACTATTATCAATCCATTTGAACATGTTAGTGAAAGGAGAACAAAGAGTCAAATGTGTTAATTATGCGGAAATAGTAAAATAAAAATCCGATGTCTTTCGGGTTACATTTATAAAAAATTTTTTTTTTCTTTTTGTAATTTTAAACCTGCACTGTATGAGTTTTGATGGGTTTGGAAAATGCTCTACATTTTTGTTAAAATCTCGTCATGTATGATTGTACTCTTAAATTTGGCACTGACATAGATAAATAAAGAGCAGCATTTTTACAAAACATAAAAAATTATTACAATTGAGCTCAAGCCAAGGCTGTCAGATTGTAAGCTTAATAATTTGACATGATTACAGTTTACAATCTTCATGATCTCCACAGGGTTTGGGTTTTCAACGTGCTAAAGATCTTTGTAAATCTAAACTAGCAAGACTGACGAAATAAATGAAGGGAATTTTTCACACCAGCGGGCCAATCCCAGGATAAAGCCAAAGATTTTAAGAGTTCATGAGTTGTACGTGTTAATTACAGATATCTAGATCTAGATCTATAGTGTCTAATGCCTGGCTAGATCTAGATCTAGTTTCTATAACTAGATATAGATCTAGATCTACACAATTTTAATTTGCATACAATTAGCGGTTCGGCAGTTCGTTCCCTCTCTCTTTCCGTGCGTGTGTATCATACTTTGTAGCCTGCTCTCTGCATCTATCTCAATTCCTTAGATGAAAATACTGTTCGCTCTCTCTCTCTCTTGGGGTTTTTTTTTTTTTTTCAAGAAAGTCCGTTCGCCGAGCATTTTCACTGCGCATACACCATGATAGAGAACTCTTTAACGTAGAAGATCAAATTTATTAGTAAACAATAACGATCACTGACAACAACAGCAGCAGTCCTGCAACTTATTGGGTCTCCAATCTGAAACAGCAAAGCTCAGGGTGTCGCTTCTTGCACAACATTTGGGAGGTAATTCCTCCAGATTTTAAACTTTTGGACTTTATCTAGATCTAGTTTAGACTTAATAACTGATCTAAATCTATGTTCTCGATATAGATCTAGATCTAGATTTTCAGAACTAGTCTAAATCTTGATTCTAAGATATTTTCAAACATAACACTGAAAGAGAGAATTCAATCCATGAACTCTAGTCTCTATTTTCTAAAGGTGTTCACTATATAATTGTCTAGGGTTGGATTCCACATAGGGCTGCCATCCTGTTACCCGGAAAAAAAACAACTACATCTATAGCTTGCTTTCTGTGCAAAAAAACTACTACGGAAATGAACTACTAGATGTACTAAGAAAATAAATTATTACGAAAAAAACTAGAAATCTAGATCTAGATCTACATCACTTTTTTGTAATTTCTAGTGATCAACTGTTTTTGTAAACAATGAAGTTTAATGTTGTATTTGCCCCTTCCGTTAGCCAGCATTGATATTCCTATTCAGCGCACAGATTTATAAGGCATCGCTCTGTTTCCCTTGCCTACTGCGGGGAGGTGGAAGTCGGTCTTCAGGCAAGATAATTATATTTTTAAATTTTTGTTTTCATATTTCAATTCTTTAATTTTTTTAAAATGGAAAGTGCCATTTCAATTTTTTGCCTGATTGTTGAAAAAATTGCTGGTGAAGTGTAGGCCTACGTGCGCCTTTGATTACAGTGGTAAATAAAGCGTCCTTTACTTGAATATTTGGCCATGTTGATTGAAGAAGTTACCCTTAAAATTGAAGAAAAAATCACTTTTCTGAATTTTCATCTGAAAAAAAGGCAAATTTTAAATATTCCCTAATTGGACAGCAAGTTCAAAATCATTTCAATGAAAACTGTCGGGTAACTAAGATAGATATATTCAAAATCATCAAATTTTATTGAAAAATTCAAGATTACCATCTACCATGATAAATACATGTACCATTACTTGCTTGTTTATTTTCCTCTAATTTGACCTTTCAGAATGGATTGGCAGTTATAATTTTGGGGCTAACCTTAAAATTTAAAATGTATCTCAGGACCCAATCCTCATATATATATATATATCAAAATAGAAAATAAAATTTATAAAACTTAGACTAGCCCATCAATTTTCTCTTTTTCTCTAACAGTATTGTTGTTACCATTGTAGCTTGTAAAACCATCGGGGCAAAAAAAAAAGCTCTATGTGTTTTCTTATGAAGCATATTGAAAACCAAAAACCTGTGGGAATTGTGATGTAGATTGTAAACTGTTGACATCAAATTGTAAAGTCTACAATCTGGCAGCATTGGCTTGAGCTCAACTGGAGTCATTTTTTGTGTTTTGTAAAAACGCTGCCTTCCAATTGTCTTTGTCAGTGCCAAATGTAAGAGTACAATCGCACTTATAATTATGCTGAGTTAATTGTGTGAGATCATTGCTTTTTGGACTCCGCTATCAATTGAATCTATAGACACAACCAACAATGATTTTTACTTAGGTGTTGAATATTAATCCACACTTGATTTTATTTTTTTTTTGGTCACTGTTTATACATCTTAACAAGACATCAATTCACATAAAATCTTTTACAAAGGGCCTTAGAGCAAAAGCTATTTGCATGTTTGTTTTTTAATAATTTCAACTGCACTGAACAGAAAGCTCTACTTTTCGTTTCCATTCTACAGATATTTATTGACAAGCATAATCAAAGTTATCTTCATAGAAGCCAGTTTGTATGGAGGAAGATATAACTGTTGATGAAAAACCAAAACGTGTACCATTTCTGGAGGAAACACAGGATGTCCAGGAATTGCAAATAAAGGAGGAAATTTCGGCCTCAACAATTGATTATGGTGCCAGCTGTTCTTCAAATGGTATAGATTGGAAATTGGACATGAAACAAACTATTCCTGGGGAATATGCGGATACCTGTTCAAAACCATCTGATGTTAAGTCGTTGTTTCAAGAAGAGAAATCCAGGGAGCAGAACTTGTGGCCTGGGGGAGGATCTTTTTATTCCCAAAATACTGATGGTTTGGAGGCAAGTCTCCTTTGTTATATCAAAGTGAAGAACGAGTTTTGTGAACCGATTGATGACAGTGATCTATTTCAAACAAAAGACAGTGAAAAACAATTAAAGTTTAGTGTCAACGAAGAAGAGGAACTTTGCATAGCAAGGCTCAGAGCTCATGTAGAAACGTATTCATCAAGATTCTTCACAGAGCATGAGCAAGACACAGAAAGCACAGAGGATGTTGAAGAAAAAGAGATCAATCTTCAGAGCTTGGTTGATGTAAATGAGTCTGAGAGTGAAGGTAAGAAGTGAGTCGAGAGGACCAAAAGTATTCAAAAAGATTTTACTGTATTCAATATATATGATGCTTTTTGTCTCTTTGCTAGTAAAATGGCATATATATCTCATATTATTTCA
>BMAT01007500.1:140531-152118 GCA_019649035.1 Elysia marginata | reverse complement strand
GATAAGGAAATAATAACATTACGAATGAGGAAGTAAACTAATTTTTATAGATCTGGAAAAGGGCTAAGCTTAAATAAATCGCCTGGAGGAAGGGTCCAACCCCACAATGTGTCAAACTTAGATAATATATAGACTCTAAATATTTTAGCAGTGTTTGTTCCACGAACAAGGAGTGCCCTAGAGATCTACATGTTGCATTTTAAGGGAGCCTTACAGCAGATGTGAACACATAATTATATTTTATGTGCCCTAATATATAATAATATATATATTTGATTCTAGATCTAGTATTAGATCTGGATCTCGTCCTATCCTCAAGTAAGCTAGAATAAACAGTGGAGGCAGCCACTGTGCAATCAAATGATGGAAAGATTTTAAAGGTAGGCCTATAGACTATATTCTGATCTCTAGATCTATAATTCATATGATGCATAGGCCTACCTATTGTTGTCTGTGTATTTGTTGTAAATTTAATTATGTGTTGGTGCGCTATTGTAGTCAAATACTGCCTTTGTTGCCTTTTGGATCTTCCCGTTTAAGTAAGCAAGTGGCTTAGAGAGGCTGAGCAAGGATCTGGATCTATGGCATGGAACTCCTTTTTAGGAGCATAGTGACAATATATGGTATTGCTATGTTTCTCTAAGTGGTAAGGCGGTGGGTGCAGAAACTACTATAAATTGAATTTGAAGGTTGGAATCATACTAAATGCAGACATTTTGGGTATTTGCATTTAAAGCTTACTTCTCTCCACTGCTAATTTTGTACCTTTAAAATCTTTCTATCAAAGTAAAATAAAGGCTACTTTGCAAGTCATCGAAATTCTAGATATGCTACTTTGCTAGATCCAATGAAAGTACCAGCATCCATTTAAAAAGTATTCTTATAAATCATTAAATGGTAAAAAAGTGTTAGATGTGGTTCATTTCCTTTAAATGATGTTAATCTAGATGTAGATGCAGATTAATATGTAAATATAAACTATTAAAGAATCTTGATAAATTTATTTATGCATGTAAGTAACCTACAAACACGTCCTAATAATAATTTGCACACTTAAAAAATAAAATCTAAAACAGTGAACTTCAGAAAGAGCAAAGGAGGCATTGTGCCTTGTGGTAGAAAAATTTCGCTCCCTTGGGACTTGACCTGGTCAATATAAATTTATATTGACTGCTTTTAAAGTTGCATGATTGTAAAGCCACTCTCTGACCAAATAGTGGTACATAAACATGGATGTATGTATAATTTTCTAATTCTTTGGCCCTTTTTTTCAAGAACAAAATGTTAGCTCTCTCGCAGACACCGACATGCGCATTACCCCTCCCCCTCTTTCTCTCCCTCTCCAAACCTTTCTCTCTCATTGTGTAGCAAATTTTCTCTTCTGTCCTAATGAGCAAGAAATACAATGAATTTAGAGAAGCAATTGAGTCTTTTAATAAAATAAAGGGCGTAAGGATGGGGCGGGATGGGTTAAGAGGAGTGCATATATTTTTTATTCTTTGAAAAAGAACTTTAAAACTTTAGAAACAAGGAATAAAGTGAAAGTACTGAAACTGAACGTGCCGGGAAAGACAATGTTAACTAGCTGGGAAAGACAATGTTAAACTCTATGAATGGACATATTTATATTCAAAGCATTGAGAATGAAAAAGATAACGGAGCAAAAGAGAGAGGAGGGTATCTTTGAAGTTTGATGAAAGTAAAAGAGAACATGTCTGTTTTTAATTTGAAGTCTAATTTAGAGTCTTAAATGACAGAATCAGACTTAAAAGAAAATAAGAATGAATAGCATAAATTATAGAGACTCTAAACAGTGTTATTGTCTTAGAGTTTTTTGTTAAATCAAATCATACCACCATCTTCCACTTATCCCACCAAGAGTATCTCAACTTACTAGATTCTTATTATTATGACAGCAAGAATGGGAGTTTCTTTAGAGGTGACAGTAGAGACTTGCAGTTGCACTTGACATTTTTGTATTTTGACTGTCAATTAGAAAAAAGCAGTATGACAGGATAATTCATAACCATACTAAAAATTAATTTTGATTGACTCATGCGCACCCTGCTTTTTTTCTTCTCGTAGTATTATGTTGCCTATTGTCGTTACCTTAAGTTTAAAATCAAAGGTTCATGGAGGGAGAGAGGAAGAGTTGTAAACTGTGATGTGAAAGAAACTTGTACTCTTATTAGGTTGCTATAAATGCCTCCTTTTCTTTTTATGCCCTTAGTATCATTTTACTTCACTTTACTCCTTTTTCATCTTTCAATGTTTCCTGATTTTTGTTTGTCTTCCTCCTCCTTTTTTCTCATTCTATTTCCTCTCCTTCCCACTTAAGCTAAATTTTTTTAAAGATCTATATAAGTAACTGCAATTAGAATCTAAAACTAATCTCATCTAGAGTTTCTTGATCAAAGACCTGGCCTCATTTTCAAATTTTGTAGATCCAGGCTGCTTCTAGTCTTATTCATGATGTAGCTGGTTGAAGCATGCAATGAACTGGCACTCTTAGTCTTGCAGCCATTGCAAGATATAGACCATTATAAATAAGATAAATACTTTGTGCCAACAACTGTGCCATCTGAGCCTTATAAATGACATCAGAGTTAAACTTGTGTTTGATTAGCATTAGCAAACAAGGGGTACGCATGTGTCCATAATAAATGAAAATACTAATTACTATGGGTCATTGTCAAGAAATCTAGCTTTTGTTCTTTGTGGTTATAAAAAAGGCATTTAACTTGTTTTTCTTTATTTAAGGTGAGCTCGGGTGAGAAACACAATGTCCTACCCAAATCTTTCACTGGCTGAGGATGGTTCTATCACCTTGCCAGGAATTAGACCATTGGCCAAAAGCGATACTCTGGAAGTGGACTTTCTCTTTCCCAATGGCATTCTCCTTCCTCTTGATGTCAATTATTACAGCCCTATGGATCAAATCAAGCAGGTGAGCTGAAGCAGACACTGGCTTTGAGAAGATGTAAGTGTCTCTGCTTAGAACTCAAATCGTTCATCAATATGCAACTTGCTTGGGCTGGTTGAGTTTGATTCTTGGTCTGCTTATCCTAAAAGGTAAAAAGACTGACAAGTTATATTTTAAATACTCAGATTTGCTATTATACAGAAATACAGGAAAAATCATCTTGATGAGCCAGAGGCCTGTCGATGGTCTTGATCCCGGTCTCCGCCTACATGTGGGGATCAAAGAGTTGGCTTGAGAGGAAAATCCATGTAGAATTTTTATCTGTGCAGTAGCTTGTCTACTTGGTTTTTGAAGGAGTTGATACTTGACGCAGTAACAGTGATTTCGGGGAGGCTATTCCATGTCTCAACTATCCTAAGACTAAAGTATTTTTTTCTGATATGTAAGCAGCAGTTCTGTTTTGTAAGTTTGCGAGACCTCTTGTTTTAGTGTCTGTCAAACTGCTATAGGTGGAATTTCCAGCTTTGTAAATAAAGCTTCTCCGCTCTGGGAGAATTGGACATTTCTACCTAGGTCCACATTATAAGCAGTTGGGAAATAAAACTGCTGCAATCAAGCGTGAGGACACAAAATCCTTTTATCAATTCAATGATTGTCTTGTGTCTTAACTGCAGAATGATGAATCTTTGACTGAGATGTTGAAACTGACTTCTATTTTTTTCCTGGTCTCTGTATAACTATAAGGGGAATGGATAATAAATGTTGTTTTAGTATTTCATTATAGAATGCAGATTCTCAAATCTTCAGGATTGGCAGGTTTTACTTGGCTTGCACTGAAGCATAATAGTTCAAGTAGTGAGTGCTTATGTACAACTTCAAATTAAGTTTTTTTTTACTTAATATACATGTGGTTACACTATTTTTTTTCTGATAATAATAATAATAATGCTTTATTCATCTTTTTTCAAGAAATTTGTTTTACAGATGTGGTAAAACACGTCTGCTGTCGGCGGATACCAGCTTCACTGATACACTTCGCACTTAAAGTAGACGAGTTCTAAAATGTATAAACATGCTGGTAATTATGCTTTTCTTTTTCCTAGATTGTGTGGCGGCAAGTACAAAACTATCCGTTGGCCAGTGCCCTAATGCTTGAGAAAGACTACAGCTTTATATTTATCAACAAGTTAGGTGAAAAGGTAGGTATCAAAATTGCAAAACTGTGAAGGCAAGAAAAGAAAAGATATAAAATAAGTAATTAAAAATTATATTATTATTTCCAGTTAAATATAATTTTGAAAGATATTTATCAGAATTGGAAATCATTTCAACATATATATATATATATATATATATATCCATATTTTTAGGGGTTTTTTTTTGGTCAGAGAGCTTTTGAGCAAATATACAAGGTGTTAAAAAGAATATGCCCATGAGAAAACACAGTACTTAGTGTTCTTATTTTGTTAGTTTTTCCTTGGTTATTGCTGCTGCTCATATTTTTATTTTTTATTTTACGTGGTCATGAATGCAAGTTTTCTTATTGGGTCAAAAGCAGGAAAAATAGAAAAGAAGTCTCTCAGAAGTCAAAGAAAACCCCAAGGTTTATTTTCATGCTTGCACAGTTATGAATCTTTGTGAGATAGATTTATTTTTATGCTTGCACAGTTATGAATCTTTGTGAGATAGAAAACCAAGGTGACCAAAGGTGTTGTATGAAAAGAACTCAAAGAAAAAACAGATCTGAATTAATATCAGTGCCAGGCGCCTCACTTTATAGATGTCTCCAAAGTTTCCTGCTTTTTTATGTGAAAGCTGCTTGCATCCCTGTGAAGTACAGTGGAAACCACTAAAATTCACAAGCTTTCAAGGGAAACTCTTTCTTAAAGTCAGCTCGATTTTTTAGTCCCATCTTGTATTTCTTTACATGTTTTTTTTTGTCATGGTTAGCGTCAACCCTTGATCAAAGTCAAGACATGTTTTGGTCCCAAGGTATTGACTTTATCAAGGTTACACTGAATTTTACTATTTATATTTGTATTTTATTTGACATCCATACTTTGACCGTTTTTCAAAAATCTTTGTTT
This sequence comes from Elysia marginata, assembly GCA_019649035.1. Lineage (NCBI taxonomy): Eukaryota > Metazoa > Mollusca > Gastropoda > Plakobranchidae > Elysia > Elysia marginata. The sequence goes on along the minus strand of BMAT01007500.1, from coordinate 147,108 downwards.
GTATCATGTTTTCAGTCCAGTCCACCTAATAAGGGTCACAATTCTGATGCAGTTTAGCTTGCAGAATTCATATTTGCTTTTGCTTGGCTTTCTTGTGTGATGGGCATGACTGTAGACCGTGTTCAGCAGTTTCATATCTACTGAAGGCGCAAGCTGGGGAGGCGAGGACTTGATGTTCATCTTGTGGAGATTACTTTTTAGATACTGTAGACGAAAATGTCTGCCAATTTTTTTGTCTCACACATTTTTCCTACTTGTATTTTTTTATAGGAAGAAGTTCTAGACGAGAGCCAAAATTTGGATCAGCTCCAGCCGTTCTTACCTGTGTTGCAGTTTGTCCCTAAAAAGGGGAACAATGAGACCAAAACGTTGGATAAGAAAATTAACAATCTTATTGGCAAAGGTGACTATAGTTATTGATTTGTTGCTAGATTTTTTGCTTATGGACAGCAATGTCCTCCATGTGTGTAGCTTCTGATAGATTCTTGGTTTGTTTTTTGTGCAGTTCATCTGCAGGGATAAAGACATTAAATTGAATGTAAATTAAGAAAGGACAGAGGAAAAAAGGAATAAAACTGTTATTACAAGAGTGCAAGGGACACATTTTTACCTCCATAACACTGTTTCTTAAAGGGAAGCTCAAACCTAATAGAATATATAGAACTGCTGTATTTCCTGAAATATCTAGAGTGTGGGATTTCATAAATGTCAGTTTTCTTTTTTAGAAGTCATTGATGCATTTCATGATTTTTTGTGGGTTAAGAAGGCAAAGAGGAAGAGGTAAAGTGGTTGAACAATTGAGAAGAAAGTGGTTTGAATAGATACACATAAGTAAACCTGTCTCAGAGATCAATAGCTAATCATAGGTTTTGTTTCTTCTAGCTGAAAAGACACGCTATATGGGAGAGGAGCTGGAAAGACCATCCACATGTCTCTGAATTACATTTAGAGTTATAGCCCTTAAAAGGCAATATTTTACCTCATCTTCAACTTATGATCATGAACAAAACATGTCGTAATTTAAATGTGCATCTACATATCGTCTTCAAATAAAAAGGAATTAAGCATGAGCCAACTCTTCTTTTACTTGAATTAAAAAATGTAACTTTCATTTTTTTTACCAAAGTGTATGATTTTCTTAGTTCTTCACATATATCATGATGACTAAATTGGTTCTGTAGAAACCAAAATACCAAATTTTTGGACGCCTTCACACTTTCAAAATTTTCAATGCAACTCTTGGATCTTTGGTTATTGACTTTGAGCTTTGTTGTTTGTTTAATTTTTTTTAACAACGAGTTTACTAAATTTTTGTTTAACAGGTCTACACAAACAAGAGTCTTTCCAGACAGCAGAAATCAACCACTTTAATGAAGCCATGTCCCAACTATGCAAGGAGATTGCTACTCAGCATAGAGCTCAGGTCAGTAGGGGGGTTTTATGTGTAGCATTCCGCAAAACTAACCTTTTTGCAGAGTTTTGAGATACAGAGATATGTAGATATATATGTAAAATCTAGATTTAACTTGGGTTCATCATGACAACGTTGTTTCGTGACCCTTTAAGGTCACTCTTCAGACGACTTCTTCTCTACTGTGTCATTTGCCAACAACACAGGGTAAATCAGGCCAACGATCCAGTAGAGAAAATGTTGTCTGAAGAGTGGCCTTAACAGGCCAAGAAACAACGTTGTCATGATGAATGTCAGTTAAATCTAGATTCTACACATATTCAAGTTCCATAATCGGAAGAAATGTTGAGCAATTTCTTCTGTATGTATATTTATATATAGGCCTATATGTGTATATAGAGCTGGCGGGTCTTGTCTTGATCTCAGTGGTGGAGTGAGCGTCCATCTTTTGTGAGTTGTACAGTCGAACCTGCCTAGCGGACCACCTGTCCAAGATGACCATCCCACCTGTATTGGCAATGATTTTACTATGACTCCCGTGCATTTTTTTTTTCATGTTTTGATGTCCTTCATGGCGACCACCTTCTCAACATGACCCTGAGCAGCTTATTTAACTCAGCTCTTGCTTTACAATGTCTTAAAAAAAAACTCCAGTGCAAGGCGACCCACTCTTTACCTGAGAAGAGGCAACTAGCCACCATCTGCCATGAACCTCCCATTCTATATAAAATTTTTTATTTAATAAACTATTGGTTGATTAAGTGAAGTAAAAAGAAACCCAGAAAGAAAAAAATGTTTTTCTACATGAAAAAAAAATTTATGTTGCATAAATTGAAAAACAGTAATGTTTTTGATAAAATCCACTGTTAAGACCATTGAAAAAATGTTGAAATATTTTTTAAAACAATTTTTTCTCGAAAATTTTAATGCACTTTTGATTTCTATGATATGAAAACTTGTTTCTGTTATCTCCTATATTGTTTGAAAAGTAGGTGCCTTGGACTTCTTGTCTTTTGAATGTAATAACTGAACATCTAATTAAGATATCACTATAATTTTTTCACCATCTTAACCTTAGAAGCGTTACATGTTTATTAATTTTTTTGCATAGTAATTTTGTAAGGTGTTAGTTTAAAATAAACAACTTCCATTCATTTTTTACGACCACTAATATCAGCTAACCAATCTTCTTGGGTCAATCAGCTTTTAAAGGCTTTTCCAAAGATTAATATAACTCAATATCACAAAATTCTGTTTATATACAGATTTTGTGGGACCCCTACACTTATATAAGATGCCCATTCAACAAAATTGGTTGGCTCGGTTTTCAAATTTTCAAATTATTTAAAGACTTACATTTTTTAAATACATTATTAAGAAATTTTCAAGTGAAAAATTTTGTTTCATTAAAACCACTTTCCAGATTTTTATTGGCTCGAATATGTATTTAAAGTTTAACATTAACTTCTAAAAAATGTTTTGGTTTTTTTTTGTTTTTGTATAAATAAATATTATCCAGCCATCTTTTCTTTTGTTTAATTTTAATAGAAAAAAAAGGAGGAATATATGTAAATGTCTTATTTCAAATGAATTTTCGTTTAATTACTCTGTCAGAGACCTCTCGAAAAGTTCCAGTGGCGTTTCCCAGTGAGATTGCGTAGCTCTCCAAATATTCCGAAGCAGTTGGAAGGAAAAATCAATGCCGAATCAGATGGCATCGTTGTGGATATAGGCTTTTCAGAGATGGTAAGTCAAGAAGTAAGACACTCAACGGAAGCTAGCAATCAGGAAGGCTTTAGAGAAGAACCCCGGCCCCTCTCCCCCATCCCCTCATAGCAAATAATTTGTACCTTAACCCCTGACACTTTCAGAGGGCAGAGCCACATATAGATGTTTGCCTGTAACCTTTTCATTTTCTTTTTTTGGTCTTAATTGCTTTTAAAAGGAATCAAACCCATGAAGTTCGGGTTACAAATCTGATGCTCAACCACTTTCATCCAGCTGGATTCTCTAGGATCATAGCACTTTTATTTTCTGTTTTATTCCTTTTTAAGCTTTGAATTCAGTTTGAACAGTTTTCCGCTGTTTTGGCCATTAGTTTTAAGGCTTTTGTCAAGATACAAGATACAAAAGTCTATATTAATACTGTTTTGGGGAAATTCCTCTCCATGCTCATCTTAAAAAAATTAAAAGACTTAAAAGGATCATATACAAATTCGATTGTGGTACATATATATATTGAGATGCTAATTAGAAATTACAGATTAATTTTTTTTATTCATAATTATTATATGTGTGTGTATATATATATGTAAAAGTAACTATCACAGATCGCTAAATAGCAAGGAAAAAATAAAACAAATCACAGAGGGCTTTATGCAAATGTAAAACTAGATAATATGAAGTTTTGTAGAACACCAAAGATGTAAACAGTATAGAATTAAAAACTTGTGCAGTTTATTTACATTCTTTGGAAGTTTTCATTTGTCCAAACAATGGAATTATGGTGACGACTCATTTTAATTGTAGGCATTCTTAACCTCCCACTACAGAAAATTTTTTCTGTATTGGTCCTGGAGCAGGTGTGCCATGTCGGTCAATATTTGCTTGGTCTTTTTAGTGGTTTTTTTTTTTTTTGGTATAGAACATGCTGTTGCCTTTTTGTCCGCAACCTAACACTTCGCCAGCTTTTACAGTCAATTTTTTTAGTTTGTTTCTGACTTGTTTTGAAATACTGCTCTCACCAACTTGGGATACCAACAGCTACTCACAACACAAGCTAAGTTTCGCCAGTAAGTGAGTAGCCAGCAGGCAATGGAAGATCTTATCAGAATTCTAGAGCGGTATGCTGTTTTTAGCTAATCTGTGAGTTCAGAAGATATAATGTTTGATGATTGTTGTAAGAGAACTCAGTAGATTCGGTAGCATATGAAAAAAGACTTACAACTTCGTAGGTTTGTATGGATGCATAATAGTTATGTGTGATTTATAATGGTAAGATAGTTAGCAAGGCGAATAAGCAAAACAGAAAAGAGGTTATGTAGGGGCAGCGTGGCAGAGTGGTTAGCCCGTTGGACTTGTGATCTGGCGGTTGTGAGTTCGATTCCCGACCATGCCATGTTGCACTTGCCCTGCAAAAGCAATTTACCCAACATTTCCCCAGTCCACCCACCTGTAAAATGGGAACCCAGCTACAGGCAATGCTTGAATTTGTGATACATGCTTGTAACACGCTACATAGGGGTTAAAAGTGGCTTTCAACTGTACTAGTCTGCTGGGGCACCAGTGGCGCTGCTCTTGTGGTGACACAGTTACGCTGAGTAACAAAGCCAAATTCTCAAAAGAGATTAGTATAATTTAAAGAAAAAATTTTTGAATATTATTAAGCTTCATGCTACGGATGTATATGCTTTTGTGTTTCTGTGCAAAGTTGCTCAATTATATAAGTAGAATAGGACATTCTTTTCAGCACCAATGCCCATGCCAAATCCAAATTTCCAATATTGGATCAGTAAACTGCATGTTATATTATCTTAACTTACCTCAAAACAGGTTGAATTTTTTTTTACTTACTAAAATCGTAATTCAAAGCCCAAACATTAACGATTATATCAGCCTTTTTTTTTTGCCTTTGTAGGTTTACAAACTACGCATTAACTACATGGACCTGCCAGAGAAGGTTGTGGAAGCAGCGGTCAAACTGAGACAATCAAAGCTGAACCTGCCGCACGAGGATCCTGACCTTTACATTCTCAAGGTTATTGGTCTAGAGGAGTACATCTACGGGAACTACCCAATTATTCAGTTTAAGGTGCATAGTCATGTTTTGTTGGTTGAGAAGGATGGTACTAGTCTTGAGTACTGTTTTGTTTTTTCAGTATAATTGTAAAGCTCCCACTCATCTAGTTGGCTTTCCTATGTTTAATATAAAGCATGAACATGAATGCTTCAAACCAAATCTACTTACTTTTCTACAAATGGAGCAGCATGGCTCAGTGGTTAGCGCGTCTGGTTTGTAATTCGGCGGTCCAAGCTTTGATTTCCAACAACAACGTATGTTGTAACTGTGTTAGGAAAGCATTTTATCAACACTTTTTTCAGTCAACCCACTTGTAAAATGAGTACTTGGCTAAAGGCAGTGCTTGAAATTTGGGGAATTTTCATCGAGCATAACATTTTTCCCTTTAAAATAGTTGACAGAATAATCAGTATGTGATTTTCATTTTCTTTTGGGGTTAAATATTTGTATTTCTATCTTGTCTGTGTTAAGGTTCACTGGCAACAATTATTGTGCCTTGTGTCGTACTGAGCTTTTCTCTCATGGTTGGCACATTTCAATTATCAGCAGACTTCCTGAAATATCAGTTAAATTTTACCACACAATGATACAGACTTGTGAAATTTATCTTTAGGCATTTGATTAGCTGTTTGAAAAGCAGATGGATACTCTGAGATGCAGGAAGACCACTCTCTGGTTGCTTTCCCCCAGCCGAACTAGATAACTATACATTGTGATCCTTAACTAAGTTCTAATGTTTTGTGCACAGGGACGCCATTTGTCAGCTATTTTCCGTTTTTTTCTCCACTTTTTTTTAGCCTGAAAAAGGCGAATGAATGAAAACTCAAATTTCAATGAGATTGACCCTTTGAACAATGACAATCCCGTGCCCCTTAACGACACATGTTGCATATAGTTGCTCTATTTCAGTTGTATTTTCAGAGTATTTGAGTGGCATCCCTGTGTATCATTGTGCATGCATTCTGTGATTAAAACTCATGTAATGGTGCACAGCCTTGACTGACTGGCAGTATGTTTTCTGACATTTGTTTTCCGATAGTATGTTTACTGACATTTGTTTTACGACAGTATGTTTACTGACATTTGTTTTATGATAGTATGTTTACTGACATTTGTTTTACGGCAGTATGTTTACTGACATTTGGTTGCCCACAGTATGTTTACTGACATTTGTTTTCCCACAGTATATTTACTGACATTATGTTTACTGACATTTGTTTTCCCACAGTATGTTTACTGACATTTGTTTTCCCACAGTATGTTTACTGACTTTTGTTTCACCAAAGTATGTTTACTGACATTTGTTTTCCCACAGTATGTTTACTGACTTTTGTTTCACCACAGTATGTTTACTGACATTTGTTTTC
>BMAT01007500.1:18221-33803 GCA_019649035.1 Elysia marginata | reverse complement strand
AGTCAATACTGCTCTCTGAACGGGATCGTAATAGGCTAACATAAAAAGGTCAACTTTTGAAACATTCTGGTGTTATAGTTCACGCTTTTCATTCTGACTCTTGTTAGGGTCTGGCCGGGAAGAATCCTTTTACTAGAGTACTTTTACGTCATCTGCTTTGCCTTATGCTTAGCTATGGTTGGTAATTTAGCAATTATAGATTTCATGTGCCACGGGTCCGCTCAGGAGGACAAAGCCTAGCGGAGAAAATCCAAGATGGCTGATGGGCTAACGAGGCCCGTCAGCCAATCGTCTGCCATCAAACCCACGCTACCTTCGAGTTTTAACTCGTCAAACGTTATCGTCGTAGGCGCGCAGTCTCTAACTTCAAGGTGAAGACCGGAACAGATACATAACCCTCCTAGTAAAGCTTCCATCAAAGTTGACGAAACATGCAACATTGGCACAAAAGTCTTGTTTAAGGTAGATTACGACTTTGAAAAAAAGGAAACCAGTGTCTGTTGCCACCTCACTCTGGTCAGTTACACAAACAATAGCCCTCCCGCCAGCCCTGCGTTTTTCTGCGTGCTTCTTTTGGTAAAAAATGCGTATGTGTTCGTTACTCTATATGTGTTGCTTTGCAACTCTCATCTCTATGTTACATTAAATAACATACACCAACAACACGAGACAAGAACATCCTACTGGCCTACGATCTGCTAGTAAATAATCACGCCAACAACACGAGACAAAAACGTTATTTTTTCCATCTCATCCCATGATAGGAATATGATCTGTGCTAGTTTGATCTTATTCTAGTCCACCTGGCAGGCTGTGTATAGTTAAAAAAAATATTCTTTAGCGTTTTTATATAGCGCTTATCCACTAATGTGCTCTAAGCGCTTTACATGGGTTCCCCAACAGGCCATTCCGAACCAAAGTACCTTCTGAACTCACAGAGAAGCAGCTAGTTAAGAGCATCACTCTGACAAAATCTTTTACTGCCTGTAGTTGGGTACCCATTTAACGCATGAGTGAGGCGAAGAAATGTGTGTAAGTAGCCTTTCTCAAGGACTAAACGTCGACCTGCCAAATGCAGGTCTCGAGCCCTGGACCTCTCGATTTGGAAGCCGAGCATCTACCACTAGACCACGACGCCACACATTTTCAAAGTGGCGGGGATAGTAGGACTTCGAAGCAAATAATTTTATGATTCATGAGTGATTCAATGACACACCGATTGCTTGTTTCATATTATTTTATGCTGTAAGGTAACAGGCTAAACATTCTAAAATAAAAACAAAACAAAACAAAAAAAAACCCTAAAATTCCGTGATCACTTCATTGTCTGCTGCTCCTTTGCGTAAGTCTACTTTAACGCCGACGACCGCCAAAATGCTTTTTATATTTGACTGTTAGAACACTTCAAAGATCCATATGAAATTTTTAGAATTATTAGGACTTGAAAATCTGTGCGGAAATGAAGTGTGGAACACAATAATCATTATAATAGTTCCCAATGAAAAGAGCGAAACTCCATTTGGTTCTTCCCAGAAACGAATCAAAACGAAAACCGGAAGTTCGAAATTGATGTCTCATTGAAAGCCAAACGCTAGCCTACTTTGTTGTTGCTACAGAATCTGCTAGACAGCAACAGATTTTCATTTTATAATCAAATTATTTATGTTTAAACACAACCTAGACATAGACCTAACACATGCATCGGACTGATTAGTTCCAAAATAAATAAAAAGATCATAGCGGTACCTCCAGATCTAGAATCCAGCGTAAATAGTCCACATCCAATTTTAGTGTCTTGCCTCTATCACTATGCCTGATCATCTGGGATCCGATCAGAGAAAAGTGAAAGATGACACACCCGAGGATGATAAACCAATTCAATGTAAGAAACCTTTTATCTAGTTCTAATCTAGATCTAAATACAAGTGATAAAACTATGCATAATCCTTGCGCTGACCCTAAAGGTTCACCTTCCTTGAACAAGTTACAATGTAATGTTCAATTATTATTTATATCAAAAAAATTGAAAAAGGCTATAATGTACAGTTTTCAAAATGGGAATCACTTCCCTACCGACGCGCCACTTTGAAATTAATTTAAAGCACTAGATAAACTTGTTACCTGCTACAATATGACTAATCCAATGTTAATGGATGAATATTCACTGGACATTGGTCTAGTGCGTTGTATTTATTATATAAATCATTAAATGGAATTTTCTTTCACCACCCGGGACAACGCAAGTGTATATGTGACGCCATTTTGTAAACAGACTTCCTTCATTTCGTTACTTTTACTGGCGCGTCAGTATGGAAGTCTTTCCTTCAAATGTTTAATTCCATACCGTTTTATTCTTTCTTTCTCTTGTCAAAATCTTGAGACGGCTTAATCCTGGGATTGGCCCACTGGTGTTAAAAATCGGTATAATCCCCTTCATTTTGTCAGTCTTGCCAGCGGTCCAATGCCAGGATTATCCCCCTCAGACATCGCCATTGGTATTTGGTATAATTATCGTAATGGCCTTAACTTCTATAAATAGTTATAAATATTTTTCTTAAAAATGAAATACAGCCGCTTTATGAAAGCTTGGAAAAAAAGAGTTACGTTAATTTTTATTATTTACTTTTAAATAAATTTATTATTTTTTATTAAAGCTATTGTACCTAATTTTCATGAAATGTGACATCTTTAGAAATCGTTATATGAGACATGCATTTTTCCATGTAAAGTTCTTTTTCAGTTTAATAACAGAGTTTTCTTTTGTCACATTTCTCTTTTTATTTCACAGCTTTGGATGAAGGTGACATTGCCCTTTTAAAAACCTATGTAAGTTGTTAAAATTTCAACATCTATAGTTTTATCTATTTGCATTTGACAGTTGACTTCAAATCAGAATAAAATCTCATGTGGTAACTAGACAAAGACCAAGAATGGAATTGTTTCATTTGAAAATCAAAAGACGAATCCATGCAAAGTTTAAAAGACATAAGACCTTAGAATTTGATCTTGCGATTGGACTGTAACTTTTTATTTTTTTTTCTAACCATTGAATATTTGCAACCTTATTTAATACTTTATTCTGTGATCAAAATGCCTTCTAATTTCTGTGCTTGAGTGTGAAATATAATGGTCAAACTATATAATGCCATTTATTTCAGCACCGACGTCCATGCCACATTTCCAATAATGAAGTGTGTCTTATCTTATTTTTAATACTAATTTTAAATTACTCAACCCACAGGGAGTGGGGCAGTACACAAAGGCAATCAAAGCAGTGGAAGAAGACATTCAGAATGTGTTGAAGAATGTCAATGAGTTGTCCGGTATCAAGGAGTCAGACACTGGGCTGGCCTTGCCAGCATTATGGGATCTTGCGGCCGATAAACAAACCTTGCAAAGTGAGTTTCACATTATATGATTATTTTTCAATGAGGTTTGTCTGTAGTGTATCAATAGTTTTTATAGTAAAACTTTGCACAGCTGAAAAGGAATTTTTAACAAATATACCGGATACAAAATGAAAATGGATTTTGATGGTATATTTTTTTGGTAAAAACTACCTGATACTCTGATTAAGCTAAAATCTGTTTAAAATATTTTAAAAAGTCTATTCAAAATCAAAAATAGATTTTGTAGTCAGAGCTGTTATTGCCACTGCCAAAGGGTGTACTTAAATAAGAGTTTCAACTTTTCCTGCTATTTGTGTGTATATCGCTTGCATCTCCATTATTTGAGCATTCATTCTACTTCTAACTAGGTTTACTGTGTAGAGATCATGTGGTGTAACTCTGTTGCTTGTTCCTCAGGTGAACAACCGCTGCAAGTGGCTCGGTGTACAAAGATCATCAATGCAGATTCAGATGATCCAAAGTATATCATCAACGTGAAGCAATTTGCTAAATTTGTCGTGGATCTCGGAGAGCAGGTCGCTCCCACAGACATTGAGGAGGGCATGAGAGTTGGGTAAGAAGAACGTCTGAACACCTCTAAACATTTTTTTGTTTCACTAATTGATAATTTTTAAATTTCCTTTCCAAGTGCCAGTAACTGTTCGACCGTCTCTGTGGCCTAGCGGTTAGACACTCGCTTAGAGATCGGGAGGTGCATGGTTTGATCCCCGGCCAAGTCAAACCAAGGACTTTGAAATTAGTATAAGCAGCTGATCCACCTAGTGTCTGGCATAATGGATTTAGTGCTGTCTGGTCGGTCAGGTGTCAGGATAATAAGAATGGGTGTGGTGTATGCAAGCGCTCCTTACATCAGTGTGACAGCATGCTTTCAATTGTCCCAAGCACCTTCTCTGATATAACCTTGTAGTTGAAAAGAGACGTTAAAATTCAAACAATCTAGCTTGTAACTGTTTAGAGCTATCAAACTTGTGAAGAAAGTATAGCCCACCAAAAATTGTTTTTTTTTTTTTTTAAAGTAAAAGCGTTTGTTGGGGTGGTGACCCTCTAGTCTTAAACTGAAACTTTTGGGTTTAACCTTTCCTGTTAAAGAATACTGGTTACTGCAAAAACAGGAACACTTAAAATTCGTCTTCCCAAGTAATTGAAAAATAAAGTGGGCCCCATAGTTCAAGTAAAGTTAGTGCTTCTTGAATCTTGTGGTTAGGCAAAAGCTAGGTCTTAGTTCTCCTCATCAATAACTTCTAAATCTAATCTACTTGCTCACAATGCTCTCATTAGATTTAGAGCTAGTCTCGAGATATACATCCTCCACCTTTCTGTCATTATTCATAAGAAGCCCAATCAGATCTTCAAGAAAAGTGATGACAAACTACTTCACTATGCTATTTGCAAAAAATAATTAGACCCTGTGCCCATACGCTTGTATTGAGCATTGGATAAGTTTTTTTATTACTTTACTTTGATAATAATTCAAACTATTTATTAAATGAAGATATTAATTTATTTATAGAGCGACTAACATCCACTTTAAAAGCTTGATGGCACTGTTACATAGCAACATATATATACTTGAGCCTTCTAATTCAATTTGCAAATATTTGTTTCAGTGTTGATCGCAACAAGTACCAAATTCATATACCACTTCCGCCAAAAATTGATCCCACAGTAACAATGATGCAGGTCAGTATATGTTATCTTAATATGTGAGAAAATACATAATTATGTCTCGCATTCAGGGTGAATGAATCGGAAGTCGGAAATTCCTTTTTTGAAAAATACTTTGTAAAGGTCTAATTTTCTTCTTTTTTTTCCTGTATCTAAAATCAACAAAAATTGTAATATCTTTCCTGGAAATATTGATAATTACTTAAAGTTGTTGAAGTTTAGAAGCTTGGTAAATTATGTGTCCTCTTCAAAACAGCAATCCTGTATGGGGGTGTTTACGAGAGAGATAACATTTCATTTCTTTTCTTTAATACATTTACTAATAATATTGTATAATAATGTACCTTATTTTCATAATGTTAGAATCTGTCAGCCTGACTGAGACTGCTTATTTTCAATACATGTACTTATATAACTTTGTATTGACTGAATAAACTTAAAATTTAATTGAAATTTAAATTGTCATTCTAATTTGTGAAAACCTTNNACTTTTATGGATAAAATCGGTGCTAAATTTATTAAAAAAGAAATTTTTGTATTTGCCACTATAATAAAGGAACATAATAAGGTCCTCTTTATAAATAAGGAAAAGTTCATCAAGTTGCAAAATTTTGACTCGTAGCAATGTACCCCTAGCTCGAAAGCTGTTCAAGAACACTTTGAGGCATTGGAAAACTTATTTCATACCTTTTATTATGACCTGATCCATTGCATTTGGAAGAGTGAGGTCCACTTTAGAAAAATGACGAATCGGCGTAGGTTTAAATTTTTAAAATATATTTCAAAGGATATAAAATTATCTTATACCAGTCATCTAGTTAAATTGTTTGTTTTCAGCCATCATTTCAGTGGTGTTATGATTGTACGAAAAATAGAAAATGCCTAGCCTATTTTTAAACTCAAAAAGTTAAGCTATATTGGCCCTGCAAGAGGAACCTTCAATATACTGGTAAAGTCAGTTAGTAAATAAGTAAACATAGGGAAAAGACATCACCTGGCTCGGCTTGCACTGTGTGAAGCTTTTAACTTGCTCTACTTTAATGATTTTTTTGTTCTTTTTTATGGTAGCAAGGGCTAGGCTTAGAAATATCAGACACGTAATACCCTAAAAAGTTTCCTAATCTTTAACTTATTCTGTCCTCAGCCTGAGAGATTTGTCAACCTTGGAATTGAACCACCCAAGGGGGTGCTTCTGTTCGGACCTCCAGGAACCGGAAAGACACTGTGTGCCAGGGCTGTGGCCAACAGAACAGACGCATGTTTCATCAGAGTTATTGGTTCAGAGCTTGTACAAAAATACGTCGGGGAGGTAAAGTCTCGAAGAAGATGATTACCAACTTTGCATGTTTTTTTTTTTTTTTCTTTTTTTTTGCTTTGTCCAGCTTAGGTATGGGAGGTTAGTAAATAGCATTGGCCAATTCTTTGTGCGGCTTTCTACTTTTCTTTATCTTTCATAGTATTGAAATCATTCTAGGGTTAGTTAAAAACTGGTTCTTTCAGATCGTCCCTGTATTACTGGGATGCAAGTTTTCTGATTTTTTTAGCGGTTTTCTTTAACAAAATAAGTAGGAAAACTAGAAGTGAAAAAAAAGGACTTAAATGTTAAGAAAATCTCCAAGCTAGATTTATTAAAAATCTAGCACTTCTTTTGAGTTGAATAGCTGTGAAGGCTCTTTAACAAAGTTGTATTTGCCTTAATGTAGTTGGTCTATCAAAGATTCCATAGGACAGATAATTTTTACCATAGCAAAATGTGAAGCACATTCTAGAGATGTTAATGTTTTCCTGCTTTTTGTACACAAGCCGCCTGCATCGCTGGTATAGGAAATAGTGTCTTAGGGGACTTTACAATTAACAGCCAACCAACCAGCCAATCTTACCTCTGTTCCTTTTTTAAAGTCTTCTTTTGTAATAAAATTGCAGATGAAATCTTGCTTTTGGTCTGAATAATATCTTTGATCAGCTAGACTAACATTCTGCAATGTTTCTACAGGGGGCAAGAATGGTGAGGGAACTATTTGAAATGGCCAGATCCAAGAAAGCTTGCATCATTTTCTTTGATGAAATTGATGCTGTTGGAGGTTAGTGCAATAGCCTGGGCTTTCCTATCCATCTTTTACAAGATATGAACACATAGAGACTTGGATCTCATAAGCAATGTATCTCATATAGCTTTTAATATCAAGTGCAATAGAAGTGTGAAATAAAAAGTGGCCGTTATATTCATGTTTTGGTATACCAATTATAGTGTTGCAAAGCCAATGTGAACTGCGCAACCGGCCCAAAAAATGACACGATTCAAGCATTTTAAAGTACATTTCAGTCTAAATATTTCAAGCTTGTCAGGAGAAATTTGAGTTTTCCAATATTTAAATTATCAAGATATATTAGAAAAGAAGGATGTAAACGGATATTACACAAGAGGGATATAAGCGGTAATCTGAGTATAGCTCGCCCTAGTATTTTAATTGTTTAGGTTTGAATTTTTGGGACTTGATTATAACTCTTTGCGCTGCCAACATTGTAAAGATATTAATCAAGACATGGNNNNAAAATTCTGATAATAGAAAATTTAATTTTAACAATACTTTAATTCTTTGTTAACTGGCAAGCTGTTATAGTATGGGTTATTGAGGCCTTGTTTTCTTTGCTTTTTAGATATGTATCTTTCACTTTCTTATGTTCTTTTTTCACTGTAATAAAATCTAACAATGTAATGTCTATTCTTTTCCTCTACAGGTGCTCGGTTTGACGACGGAGCTGGTGGTGACAATGAGGTTCAGAGGACCATGTTAGAGCTCATCAATCAGCTGGATGGGTTTGATCCCCGTGGAAACATCAAAGTTCTCATGGCCACCAACAGGCCAGACACACTCGACCCTGCCCTCATGAGGCCAGGTCGTCTTGACAGAAAGATCGAGTTTGGACTACCAGATCTCGAGGTAAGCTGTGAAAGTTAAACAGATCACTCATGTATGTATGCTCAATCATAGCACAATTAAAGACAGGGTCCCCACCAGGTCAAGAAATTGGGGAAAAATGTCAGAAATTTTTTGTGGGTCAGGAAGTCAGGGAAAAAGTCAGGAAAAACAGAATGTCTGAAAGTTTCATGTTGGCCACACGCATAGGTGGGAATGTCCTGGATTTTAGCAATGTGTACGTCCGCACTGGTGTCACACATGAAGGGAAAGAAATATTCATCTCTGGCTAGTGCCTCAAGCAGCAGTAATATATATCATAATCATCCTTGTTGACTATAAAATGTACTGATGAAATTTCAATGGGCTGTTTTTATTGGTTATTCTTAATATGCCGCTGCCTTCCCCCGCTACTGGGGTCTTGAAAAAAGTTTCAAGGATTTGTTGGGGACCCTGTACAGACAATAAAAATTTGATAAAAAAAAATGTTCAAAAGAAAGTATCCAAACAGGGATGTAAATTTTTTAGATTTAGGCTGGTATCAGTTTTCCCCCTCAAATTTGGGATTTCAGCTCAAAATTTCTACTCTATTTCTAGAAGAAAAAAATTAATGAGTAATTCAACACCTGCTAGGAAGCAACCTTTTGCAGTATTAAACTTAAGTAAGAGCGCAACTACTGCTCCTTTTAGAGAGAGTTGTTGTGCCTACTAGTATTATACACTCTATTATTATTCTAGTGATTGCAAAGCAGTAAGAGTCTAATGCTGTTTTCAGCTTTTTTGTTTTCATCTGCCATTAACAACCCTGGGTCCAAGCACTGTTAAATTTTTTTTTCTATAGGTAGTGTACCTCTATAAAAATGTATTGCATCATGAAAACCAAATAAAATTATGAATGTGAGTCATTGTAAAAAATCTTTCTGTTCTTTTTTTTTTCCTCCTCCCACTTCAAAGGGCCGTTCACATATCTTCAAGATCCACGCGAGGTCAATGAGTGTAGAGAAAGACATCAGATACGAGCTGCTGGCCAGACTCTGCCCAAACAGCACAGGTAAGTTCTGTCTTGTCTTCTCTCAAGATTAACCCCTTCAATTCCTCTATATATATACCCTAAAGTGCCAGGAGGATCGTTCGTGAGCTGCCTGAAGCCATGTTTACAAAACAAACTTGTCACAAAAAATGTGAAGATGGCTGCTTCAAATTTCCTGGAAATGGTCTAAGGGACATCACCCAACAATAAGAAACAGGTTTCAAGCCTTAACTCTCTTAGAGTTAGACGTCCCAAACAGTTATGTTGTCATATGCCCGGATCTGTTCCGGGCACATGTCACTCTAGAGACATGTATAGGCCCGGAACAGTGTCGGGCCAGGCACTCAACGGGTTAAAGAAGAGTTTATAAAATATTCATGAATGCAAGTTTTCCTATTTTTAGGCAGTTTTCTGTAGCCAAAAACCTGGCAAAATAGAAAAAGTCAAGATATAAATGTTGAAGAAAGCTCTCCAAGTTTAAGATTCAAACTCTTTTTTTTTTTTTGGCTGTACAGTTATGGAAGCCCTGCTATAGAGTTGTATCTACCTTTTTCACTCGATCTATCAAATAATGTATACGGGCAGTATTGGTTATCATAACCATGAATAGCAATTTACAGAGGTATTAAAATTTTCTTGCTTTTTGTGCATAGGGCGCTTGCATTCCTAAATATTAGCTTTACCTCTTAAGTAATTTGACCCTTTACCGCTACATCATTGTATAACACGTTCTCTGGCGTTTTGAGATAGCATTTGATAACACGTCGCCTGCTGTCGCCAGTTATCATTAGGTTTCGTGTGCACTTTTGGGATAAGGTTTGATGGATTTATATATGTTGTAACTGTTACACTGTGTGTTAATCAGTAACAAGAGGCTGGTCTTCTGCATCAATTTTCAGTTTTGTTTGTCTCTTGAGAAGTCTAATAAAATGGAGTTGGGGGGGGGGGGTTATAGTCTAGGTTTGTAGTACTAGGAGGTCACTTGCAAAATATAGCAAGTCATCTTTCTTTTCTTCTTTTTCATAAAACATGAGATAATTTCTCTGATTATCCAGAAAGTGTTCCTATTAAACAATGGAAATAAAATTGAGATAACACAAATTTCAAGTACCTAGCTCCTCTTGCCAGTAATATCATTTTATATGGTTCCCATGAATACATCTTATCTTCATTGGATCTCTTTCTTGCCGTGAGTGCTGAAGTAAATACAAAAATACTGAAATTACAAGTACTAGAGTCATGTGATCTGGAGCTGGTACCACTATGGTTGTAACTGTCTCAATCTCATTCTCTCTAACTTCTCAGGTGCCGAGATCAGGAGCGTGTGTACTGAAGCTGGCATGTTTGCCATCCGGGCCCGCAGGAAAATGGCCACAGAAAAGGACTTTTTAGAAGCTGTAAACAAAGTGATCAAGGCCTATGCCAAGTTCAGTGCCACGCCACGCTATATGACCTACAACTAGATGGTATCTCTTTGTTAATTAATGTGTGATTGAGATGGAGGATTGAGAAAATCAAGTGGAAGAAAGGTGATTAATGTTATGTGAGAGCAAAAATAAAAGGTAAAGAATGGAGGAATATGTGAAAAACAAAATTTTACAAGTTTTATTTTTTATTATTCTTGTTTGATCGGTTAGAAATTAAGTTAAGTGTGCATGTGTTAGTTTGTGAGTGTGAAATTTAGGACGGCAAATCATAAAGCCGAACATGTAGTAACAAAAAGATTTTCTGAACATCAATACTGAGTATGTAGGTTGAAAATACTAAGCGAAAATTTGAAATCAGTTCATTCATTCTAAATTGAAAAAACTAAAAAAACAAAATAAAAAAAGGAAAAAAAAACCTACATTTGTAAAATGCTGAAATTAGCTTTAGTGTCAGATGATCATTACTTGACCTCCCACAGTCACCACAAATTTTGTGATGATATAATGACATTTCTTTGTGAAAGTATTTTTAAGATTAAGTTGGTGATTGCTGAATTCTAACTTCACACACTTCTCTATATCAGGACTGGTCGTAAAAAGTACATTATGTACAGAAATTTGAACTAGACATTGTGCTAGAACTGAAAGGTATTTGTGATCTAGCTTTTCTAAATAACCCAATTTGTTTGTGTGTGTATTGTTTGTGTTATTCATATAGTTTTGTCATTTCTTTGCTGTTTTTCATTACATCTGGAATTCATGGTTGATGAATTGAATAAAAACATATTTCTGATTAAAAAAAAGTTTGTTCTATTTGTGTAGATTTTCATTAAAAAAAATTACAGAACATCTTTAGATTTCTTCATTACATAAAAAAATTTGGTACGTTTTACCCAATCCGGCCACTCCTTCCTATCAGTCATCCTCTTCTGTCTTTGTTTTGGCCTTTTTGGAATTTAAGCAAGTAATCACAAGCAGTGGAATTCCCTTGGCTGGAGAACATGTCAATGAATTAAGTTTTAATTTTGGGTGAAAATAATGTTTGACACTGACTTTAAGTTTAAAAGGGGATTATGTCATTTCAAATACATGGGGTACAAAGACAGCTATAAAAAAGCTTTTACCCTCTATCCCTTTCAAACTACCCAGTTCATCCTTTGGAATAATGGAAAATTTTTATCTTCAGAGATCTCATAGCCTAAAAAGATTGGGGAAAAGCCTGTTGTGGTGCTTAGTAAAGTAAAGGTAGTCCCATACTCGACATGAGCATAGGGGAACAAGGAGCAGGGTCCTTGTTTTTCTAGGCACACAACATAGTGAGGTAGTTTGCCATTGCTTTCCTTGCCGCCTTTACTTTCGCCAAGTCTTAAGAGACCCATCAGTGCTGGGTGGGCACAGGGGAGCAAATAAAATTTAGCCCGGACTGGGGATCGAACTCGGGACCTCTCAGATAGCGGTCAACCGCCCTACCGATTGCGCCACTGCTCACCCCTGGTGCTTTGTAATATAAGCAATAAACCTTCCACCTCTCAAGCAGTGTTACGGGCTTCAAAGCTTAAAGATCTTCTTGAGAAGCTTTATAAATTTCTTTTTTTTTTTTTTTTTGCACTCAATATTAACGACTTAACTTTGATTTTGTCATGGGCAAAATATTTTAGTCTTATTCCTCATCACCCTTCTAAGTTATGTGACCATATTAAAACCTTTGGAAAGACACAAAACTCAAATACCATGATAGACAGATGCTTTTTAAGTTTTTGCAGCAGATCTCAAGCTGACAGATGACGGATGAATCATCTCTACCCACTCGGCCTAAAGACTTTTACAGTAAAAGTTATTGAATGGAACTATGTTTGGCTTTTAAAATCGTCAGAGGTGTGGGCGTTTTGAGATGACTTTTTTGATAAAAGTTTAACTTTATGTTTAATTGAACTTTTGAAGCCAATACAATATTTTAGTAATATTGAACAAAAGAAAATTAAAATCTCGTAAATTGATTTAAATGAGACAAAGACTTGGGATTTTCTGTCACTTCAAATGCGAGAAGAAAAGTTTTGCTGTAGTTGTAAATTTAACCCTAGATCTGCTTCAACTATGAGGCTTATTTAGTTTAAGTAAGGAAGTATTTATCAACACAGGGTTTTTCTCTGCGACATTAGTTTTTCACCCCTAGTTGAATCATCAGAATAATTTGTTGCCTTTAGTAACTTTATTGTTTCTTTACAAACGAGTCTATAAATCAACAATTTGATAAATAACTCCTTTACAATCCCTAAAATCAAAACATCTTTATTGCAACAATTCCATAACTAAATTTACATGTACTTTAAATTTCATAAGCTCAGTCAAAATGACGCATGGTTGTTTTAACAATTTGATAGCTCCTGTAAAAAATAAGCTAAGCCGCTGCGTGAAAATCCAAATGAAAATTGGTCTTTAAACAGTAATTTTATAATAACTAAACAGTTATATTTGAATGGAAATTAAAAAAAAGTTGTTCAAATGGATACGAAAACGACACCAGTTTAAAATGATCGTATAAATGACAATCAAAATGACATGGGAGTTTCTCAGGATTTGATAGCTGTTATGAAAATAACATATGTATTATTAATCTTGCAACCAGTCCCAATGAGGGAAATTTAAAAGTAGAACAAGTAAGATAATTGATATCATAGACAAGCTTATTTTCTCTACTTTTATTTCAAATACATATTCAATAAATATAAAAGCCCTATCATGTTTCTGTGTGGAGTCACAACCGTATGAAGTCAGCAGGGCTAGGACTTTTGAAATTTTAGAATGGGGATACTATCGCGTTTTAAGTTTAGACGACTGTCCTGGGGGTGTGAAGTTCATAGCATCCGTTCCAGTGAAAATTAAAGACATAAAGCATAAAATTGTAACATGAATCAGGTGTAAAAACTGTTGAGATCTAGAAATGGTTTTAGTGTCCATACCTAAAATAATAAAAAAAATAGTTTTGACTTCAAAACTAGACCATGTGACTTACGACTCATTTGGATACAATGCGAGACATATATATACAAATATTTCAACAAATTGGTCACTGGTTTGCAGTTCCTAAGTAAAACGAAAAATAATTAAGTTCATTTCAACAATTGATTACTGTAAAGTAAACTTCCTCATTTCAAATACATGTACATGTAAATCTAAGTCGAAGCGTACTTTGACAATTTTGACACAAGCTATGAAATTCGTTAAAGTAAAATGACGTAAGTAAAAATTATTGTCAACAATTTGCTGTGCAGCTCCTGAAGTAAGAGTAATACATCTTTATGTTATAATATTAAAAAATTACTGTAAAGATGAAAATCGAATGACACATAGATCTATATGCATGCAGTAATTTAAACAATTGGATAACTGCCGTGTAGTTCCTAAAACGAAAATGACAAGTTTATTACAACATTTAGATCACAGCTGTTCACTTCCTAATATCGGAAAAAAATGACACATGTAGGCTTCAAATTTCAACATTTTGACTAAAAGCAAAATGACAAAGTTTTTAATAAAGATTTTGATGGTTCCTGCTCAGCTATTTTCTTTAAACAGGGACGCCTAGTTTCGGGGTTTTTAGGTTATTTCAGGTTTTTTTTAATCTGTTGTTTACATGTACTACACATGTGTCTATCGAGGCTGTGCACATTACGTAAGTGTACTATTTTATAACGTCTCGCTATCAAAATGGGGGCCTAGATAGCTCAGTTGGTAGAGGCCTGGCTCCGTCGCCCAGAGGTCGCGGGTTCGAGCCTCAGCCGAGCACAGTCCGGGCCCCTACTGGTTGGGTCGGTGTCAGTATAATGTGACAGGCTGAGGCTAAGTCATGGTATCCCCGCTAGTCTCTGGGTGGCAGCCCGTACATTGTCATTGGGACCCAAGCCCTGAGAGCACCTTTGAAGTGGAATTGGGCTTGTAAAAATATCCTTCAATTCGCTATCAAAATGGCCGACGGCCCCAGAAGATAGAGTAAAACTTTAGTGCTACGAATCAATGTAACCCTAATTTTTCGTAGACCCACACAAAGCCTTAGCACAAAACCATTTAGCATTCCTGTTAGAAATTATAGAAACGGTTTGATTATAGATGTATAATCTTTAAGTGAAAGCATTATGACACAAATTAATTCAAATTATAAGTTACAAGGTATAACATTTTTTACAAATGTAATAAGATTTTGAGCATAAAATTATCAATGATTGGGCAATGGCTGCCTCCACCATTTACATGTATTCTCTTTTTAAAGTGTGGTTTAACAAAACAATGAAATGAATTTACATGGTAACAGCGCATACCCTAGTCAACCAGAAAAGATACAAGTATTGCAGATAAATGACTTTGGCATTTATTACAAACGGTAGTGTGGTTGAGAACCACCATACATCTCTCTCTCTCTCTCTCTCTCTCTCTCTCTCTGTCTCTCTCTCCCTCTCTCTCTCCTGTATCTTTCCCTATCTCCTGTATCTCTCCCTCTCTCCTGTATCTCTCCATCTCTCTTGTCTCCCACCCCCACTCTTTATCTTTCTTTTCTCTCTCAGTCCTTACTCGTATTATGATTAAGTTCACGTTAGCTCTATTTAGTGCATAAAGTGCTACATGTGTATTTAATATACAAAAAAAAAATTTTCAGTAGGTCAAGTCACCATTAGTAGGCCTACATTTAACAATCATGTCAATCGTTTCTTGAATATTCCTAGCTCCTAGCTAATAAATCCTTTGTAAGTTTTACATTGGAATCCACCCAAGGACAACCTCGAGGACACCTTATGGGAAACATGCTTAAAAACTCAACTCTGGGATTCTTATTTAGATTAAAAAAATACATTCCGTGATGATTCAAGTAAACACATTTCAAGAGATTTGCTGTGGCCACGAGGCGTTGACTTTATTCCGATTCCATTAATTTAAATTCTATTCTCAGTCATAAATTTACAAATAAATATTCCTAATAAAAATTCTTTTTTTTAAAGAAGATACATGTAATATAAAGTCCCTACCTCCTAGAGAAATGACGTATCAAAATAAAAACCTCCTTGTCCCATACAATAACAAATACCATGGTCTCTAATGTTAAGTCCATGATTGTTCTGAAATGTTCACGTCATACATAG
>BMAT01007493.1:450135-461263 GCA_019649035.1 Elysia marginata | reverse complement strand
AGGAGAAGGAGGAGAAGAAGAAGAAGGAGGAGGAGAAGGAGAAGGAGGAGAAGAAGCTTAGTTTCACATATCTCGAAGCAGTACCTTTTAAACCAAAATTCTTTTTTTTTAAAATGTTTTCAAACATACTTAAAATGGTGCGTTTAACAGATAACAGCAACCAGCTGAGCTGAGGCTGTGACTGACACAATGGGTAAGGTCCTTTTCCTATCTGAGCCCTGTAGGGGGAATGCAGCTCCTAAGTCAAACCCCTTCCTTCCCCCTATTCACAACCGTCGTTGAGTTGGTTTGTCACATTGTACAGTAATATGCTAATGGTATGAAAAGCTTAGAGTTAGATCTACATGTATCATCTGAGTCTAGGCCTGCAATGCCTTTGACAGCACTTGACAGGCTAATGACAACGCTGCACACAGTTTAATCCTCACCCTCCCTTCTGCTTACAATGCACACTAACTAGTGTACTAGACAAACAAAGGCATTTGTGAACCTTGCACTTGCAGTGCAAGCCAAGCCCACAGTGGATGTAGGGTCTTATGAAGGCTTTGCCTGTTGTGCTTAGGAAAAGGTTTCTTGCTTTACTCTTACTCTTGTTGCTCTGAGCCCGCTTGATTTCTCCCCCGTCATTGCTTTGTTAAACCCACACACGGGTAATAGATTTTACAAAGAAAAAAATGGATCTTACTAAATACATAAAGATTTATAATGCACTTAACAAAAAAGGTGTTTTTCTTTTAAATCCAGTGCAGACCTCTATGTACAGATTCACAGTGTCCAGGGGATCAGAGTTCAAGAGGTCAGCCACATCTTGCTCGCTTGGAATTGTCACAAGGTCAAGATTGTGTATAAGATCATGCACTGCAATGTGTGAACCTTGGACACATTTCAACATTCTGTTAGCCTCTTCAATCCGACTGTCAATCAAGAAACGCTTGCTTGCGACAAATCTCTGTATAAAAATAGCAAATACTTGCAGTTTAGAAATAAATTTAAAAAAAAATCATATTTTAAAATTCCTCAAATACTGTGGAACCCTGTTAAGATAAACCTCTCTCGGCCTGCTTAAATTAAATTGTGCCCCTTGAGGTTACAGGAATCTGTGAAAACTTAACCCCTGTTCAAAAAAAGAAAAAAAAAAAGAGTCCCAAAATAATATTCTTTAGTGTGTTTACTTATAAACTACAAAATTTTTAACATTAGGATTATTACTTATCAAAATAGTTTATGTTTCTGAAATAAAGCATAGCTTTTTCTATTGTCCATTAAATTCATTCACAACATTTGGGGGTGTGACAGTGACATACCTGCATGTTTTCTGTTGCCTTGATGCAGTTACGGTAAAGATGAAACATGCGATCAAACATATTGTATGTTGTCTCCGGATATTGAATCAGAGCCAAGCTACTCAACAGGCTGGCATTAGAGGGTATATCTTCATCTAGAGATATACAAAAATTCAGTTAACAATGAACATAAGAGTCAAAGAGGGAGATGGAAGTTAGGAGGAAATGACCTTCATAAAGGTTCAACATTTTAAAAGTAGTTCTCCTTCTTGTTTTAGAGCAATTAACAAAGAAATAGAAGAAACCGAAAAAAAAAAAAACACAGTAAGGGAGACAAATTAGAAAGACAAAGAGTTTTGGCTGCAAATATAATGCACAAGTATGCTGACACATAGGCCTACTAATTTAATCCTTGGAGAGCAATTGTACTAAATTTTTGCATCATAATTTTCTTTAAAAATTTATAAATCATTATTTCCTTTGTAAAGCTCTGATTCATCTGGCTGAGATTTCTCAAGTAATAACACATCCAGGGTTAAAACGAACTAAAGGATAAACAACGAGGTGAAAAAAAAAGCTTGCATTTAAAATAAATAGAAAGTTAACATGACTTAGTGACAGATAGGTAACCAAGTTTAAAAGGTTTAAAAACATGGCACAACTTTTAAGAACTAAAAGATTTAAAAAACAAAACAAAAAAAAAACTTGAACATTACTCAACATTCTTTTACTTCTTGGCAGCAAGAGAACTAACCTCCTTCAAACGCCTGGAGAGTGACTCGAATGTTAAAAAAGTCTTTTGGGCCTGCTTTGATGACTATAAAGCTGTCTCCTTCTCCGTCACTGCCAGGACTGCCGTAAATACCATCAGACCCAGGCTTGAAACTTACTGAAGCCTCTTCTTTGGAATTGCCTAGTTAAAATCAACAGAAAACGCATTTTCAGCTTTCCTTTATTTTTCTGTAGGTAGTGTAATGGTGACATGGTAAAATCTCTGAGTAGCAAGACAGTGTGTGCCATAATGACTACAACAAGTCGAGGGTTTACATCACACTACAAGGAAACATATTTTTGGCTATTGATACCTTAAGCCTACTTGTGTACTTTCATTCAATGCTAATTGCTTTAAAATTTTCAATCATTATTAACTTTGCAGTTTGTGTAAAACTAAACAGTACTGATATAAGAAGACCTAGTAAAAGAAGAACTAAAGACAAATTATGCTCACTTTGACTTAAAATTTCAAAGAATTATAATTAATGTATTATATTTGAAAGGTCTATTGGCCTAATGTACAATGTATAATTAATGCTTAGGAATTTTTCAAAAATTCTTCACCTACACCTACGTGCCTTGATACTTTTGTAACTTTCCATTTGTCTTGCATTTGTTGCAACCAGTCAAAATGAGTCTTAAATCGAAATTGGAAGATAGTGTGCTTTTGGTATCACAGAAAAACTTATTTTCTCTACTTTCATATCAAATAAACAGAAAAGATCTTTCAGTTTCATGCTTCTATATGAAGTTAAACTCCATTTAAAATCGGCAGGTTTAGAACTTGTGGCATTCCAGAAAAGGGAGAAAATAGCGTTTAAAGTTTAGATAAAAGTGTTGAGGCCTTAGTAATCATACCAACTAAATTTAAACACATATAAAACACGACATTTCAACATGAATTAGACATGAAAACTGATACGATATGGTTTCAGCGTCAATATGTCAAATTTTAAAAAAATCTGATTTTTGAACATCAACAAAAATTTAAAAGCCTACTAAGCCATTCAACTTACGACTCATTTGTATAATTTGAAATGTAGGCCTATAATAACTTATGAAAATTTCAATACCACATGGCAAAGGTTGATCATTTTAAATGATGTCAACCTATGTTAAACTTTGACCCAGGTGAATGTTTAAAGTGAGAAGGAGGCTTTCAAAGGAAAAAAAAATAAACATGCAAGTACTGGTGCAAATAAAAGAAAATTTTTAGTACCAAATATTTTTCGCCTAGCTTGAGTCACTTGACAAGGCAAAATTTTCAAAAATATTTATCTTAAATTGTTTGGTTGAAAATGTGTCTGTCAACAAAGATAAAACTTTCTTTTTCTTTACATAGAATGCTCAATTAAATTAAAAATGTCCTCATACATGTATTGGTTAATTGTACACAGATTCTTGTTAAACCAGCTAAAGATATAGTGTCAGTAACTAGGTGAAATTTAGAAGAGAGGAAGAGCATTTTAAAGAAATAAAAAAATTAACTGCTTTTTTCTTCAAGCCCCTTTATTGACCGAGTAATAATTTAATTTTTTTTAAAATTCTTTGTTACCCTTTTGGTTGAATATATAAAACTTCATACACTTAAATTTTAGCTTATTGAAGACAAAATAATAATGGTTATGTTAAAATGATAAAGAACAACAATATGTTGATGAAACTGAAATACAATAGCAAAAATCGTATGATTGAATTTTCTTTTCCTTAATAGTTGGTAGGTTGTTTGAATTTTAACGCCCCAGTCAACTTCATGGTTATGTCAGAGACGGGAGCTGTGGACAATTGAAAGCGTGCTGCCACAGTGTAATGTAAGGAGTGCTTGCGTACACCACAACCAGTCACATTATTCTGACACCCAGCCAACCAGATTTAACACTAAATCCATAATGTCAGACACTAGGCGGATCAGCTGCTAATACCAATTTTCAAGTCCTTAGTTTGACTTGGCTGGGGATCGAACAACGCACCTCCCGATCTCTGAGCGAGTGTGTCACCGCTAGGTCACAGAGCCGGTCTTTTACTTAATAAAAACAATCAAAAATATTAAATTGGTGAAGAAGGTGTTTCATCTTACCTAAGAGGGAAGAAAATCCTCTATCATCCACATCCCTGCCCAGGTTACATGACATCCTGGAAACTGCTCCCTCATAGTCCACCGCCTGACTGTGGAGGCTAGCCCAGCCTGTGCACTGATCCATGAAGTTTTCCAGTGTATTCATCATTCCTGCCACAGTTTTGGGTTTCTTGTCCAAAGTTTGATACGAGCAGTAGAAGATGTTCAAGTGGAAGTCATTATAGTTCTTACTGCTCAGTTTCTTGTCCACACGCTCTGCTGCCTGCAAAACAAATAGAAAATTTATGATTTATGAATATCACGGCTGTTAATGCTCGCCAACTCGGTTTCTCAGCCAGGCCTCGACGGGCGCACCTCTGTGACCCCGTGACCCCTTGACCCTGCTCCCGCCGCACTGCATTCTTATCCTCGCTGTGCGTTAAAGTAATTTTAGTTTCAGTGTGAATAAACGTTTGTTTTAATGAAACTATTCAAGCTACATGCTAGAAATGTATATCTAAAGGAAGCCACATTATATACGTAGACTAAATGTTAGTTTACGATACAAATATAACACTAAGATGACAAAAGAATTTATTTTGAAGTAAACTAGTTTTATTAGGTCAAGATGACACAGAAACGGAAACACATCACAAAATCCACTGTAACATCTAAAGTAACCCGTGATTTTTTTTACACATATAATCAAAGTTTTAGAGTAATAAATTTGCCTTTTAAAAATGTTAATTTTTTCATGGCGCAAGTAACCGTTCAGTAAAAAATCCAAGTGAAAGAAGAGAACGCCGTGACTGGTACATTGCGATTGAGTATCTTCAAAGCGTACATAGTTCTCGTCAACGTTTTTGCCAATAATTTATGCAAACACACCCAGCTAAATCACAGCATACTAATTCTTAAATTTTATAATCTAATTTATAACATCTTTCCGTTTCCTAGTCGGGAAAAGTTGCGTAACTTTCATTCATAACTCTTATATTTACCGCTCTCTCTCTCTCTCTCTCTGTGCTTCTTCCTTTTCGCCTGCGACTGAGTAGGTTAACTTGCTGAATTGTGTTAAAGACAAATAATACTACTGTATAATCTGGTTTGAAAAAAATGTTCTTACATTTAACTATTACGTAAACACGGCTTTGAAAGACGTGATTTTTTATGGTTCAAGTCTCATAACATTTATGTGGCCGGGACTTCATATTCTCCCTCTCTCTCTCTCTCTATCTCTCCCCCCCCCCCTCTCAATTTCTCTCTCGCCCTAGCTCTCTCTTTCTCTTTCTCCCTCTCTCTATGTACCTCCATTTATTTGTCTGTGTTATCCTTCATTTTTTCTCTTTCCCTCTGTCTTTCACTACCTCTCCCTTATGACCTCTCTCATATAGTTTGGAAGTTTTTGTTTTCTTGTGAGGCACTAACGATCTAAGCTGTTGTGATGTTTGTAAAAGCTGAGAACTCATAGTAACTTTTAATTGACTTGCTTCATCTCTCATTGCATGTGTTCTTTTCTGTATCTTTCCTATTGTTGAATGTAAGAGTTCCCCTCCCTGTTCTCCTAGTATACCCATGCCAAATTTGTGTTTGCGTATAAATGGGATGCAGTGATGCTCTAAAATGTGGTGTTTTGGTAAGACTTTTTGTGGGAAGTATTCACGGTACTTTGTCATGTAGTCTAATATTGCTTGTTGTATTTCAATCAGTTTGTTACTAGGAATAGGATCTGTGTGTGAAATAAGTTTGTGAACTTTAGAAAAGCTGTTGTTGATTTTGTCAAGGTTAAATTTGTGTTTCAGTGCGATGTTTTTTATGTTCTCATTGTCTGTGCACTTCCATGTTTTGTCTATGAGGTGTCTTGTAAGTTGAAGGTGCACGTCTGTACTGAAGTATCTGTGGCTGTGGTTGCCAATAAAGCTGCGGCCATGGTAAGCTTGTGGTGTGATGTTGTTTTTGTTAAGAGTGTTGTCGAAGGTGCTGCAGACAGGCCCGCCTCTACGTTTTAGGTCTGTCCTCTCAATTTTGTCTAATTCTGTCTCTTTATTGTCAGCTTTTAATTGCCACTGTCGTTTTTCTTCAGAAGTGTCAGAGAAAACCACACACTCGTTGTAAAGATTTAATTTTGTTGTCTTTTTTGTCGCAGTCAAAAAACTACCCCCATATTGTTTGAAGGATTCTATTTCTTCTGTCTTTGTCGCATCGTCTTCAAAAAGCAGTCGATCAATTTCATCTGCAGTATCCTCAAGCAACGTGTGGTGTCTTTTTGTAATACCTAGAAGACAGTGTAAATATGGTGGTGATACTCTGTCTAGTGGGATGTCTAACAGGGGAGAGTGGATGCTGTTGTTAAAGCACGATGCAACTCTTTTGTCACCCTTGCCATGATTCATAAAACGCTGATAGTCATTAGCGAGGCGTGATAATGTTCTCTCTGGTTTCTGACCTTGAATGTACTGGATATCTGACTTTTTAGTCAAACACCACAAACAAGGGTAACTGCCGTTGGCACCAGAGATACTGTACATTTTACACAAGAAATCATAATCCCCAAAGAGAAAAAGTTTAACTGTTTTCCCATCCCACACAAGTTTTGTCACTTCATCTAACTGTTTTTTAACCGACTCAAAAAAAATCTCCATGTTTTCCCTGGAATCTTTAATATTAGCCATACCAATTAAAACATTGTTGTCTTTAGAATCAGGATATTTTGTATTCACAATAGCTAAACTGAATTTCAGACTCCCTTGCCAATGATCTCCCCCCACCTTGACCCACACCTCATTCTCTGGAATGGCTCCGTCATGCCACGTGAGGCTCTCCTTCTGACTCTCTAACATTTTGGTGAGCTTCTCACTAACATTCGTGAGTCTCACCATGGGTTTTTCAACCACGTCTTCGTCAGTAGTGAAAAGCATCTCAGTGACTGTTACATCATCGCCAATCAACTCACTCGCAGCCTTTCGCTCTGCACGTTCATTAGCAATCGTTACCCCACACCCTTTCAAAACACGTCTCATCTCTCTCTGTTGGGAATATGTAAGCCCCGCATTGACTTTCATGGCAAGGGACTTTTGTTCATCGATATGCACCGTGCTCTCAAGGCCGGTGTCCTTGAAAACTTCTCTATGGACCGGTTTGGATAGTCTGTTGAGTTCATGAGTATGTTGTGTGTGAAGTGCTTGTTTTGATGTTCCTGCTACCAATTCTCTAGCTGTCTCTATCTGTTGTGATCGTTTTCTTTTAGTAGATGTGCTGGCGTTAGTTGAGAATTTTCTGTTGCTTGTGATTCTCATTACTGAAATTGGAAGGCCCCCTATTTTGCATTTGATAATGTTAGAGTGTGATTGAGCTAGTTTTCTTTTCACAAAATTTGTATGTTGGCGTTCTTATGTATCTGTAAGTGGTGTTTGTATGTCTGGTAATGGCTTTGGCAAACTGTCCTCTTTAAATATTGGTGATGAAGCACATTCAACCAGTGTTGGTTTCTTTCTTTGTGGTGTGACTTGAGTTGAAGTTGATTGGGTAGCCGTGCAGTTAGTGCGCTTTGGTGTAGAATGGTGGACTGTTTGCACATCTGTGAAATCTAAAGATGTCATTTCACAAGAATCTTCAGTGTTGTCCACAAACTCAATCTGTTGTGTAGATGTTGATGTGGTTGCCGTGTCTGATGAACTAACCTCTGAGTTGTTTGATGTTGCAGTTGCATTGTCTGTTTGAATATTGTAAGGTTTTGGGGTTGTAATTTCTTTATCGTCTGTCCGTTTTGTAAAACGGTTGCCAAGAGATGTTAAAAAATATTGTTTACACACAAGGCAGTCATTCTCTCTGACGTTCGTATCACATTCAATCCACATCTTATCCATCATACCCGCTTGCTCTCGTGCACTTGTCAAAGCACCACTTGTCCCGGCCTTTTTATAATGAATCATTTTTCTATGGCACTTATAGCACATGTAAGGTGGGTGGGTTCCTAGTCTGTCTCTTTCCACGAAAATGTCAAAGATCAATAAAATGTCTGCAGTGTAGTCCGAACACAATAGAAGTGGCCTGTTCCTTCTCTTTTCTTTTACTGACAACACACGCTGCCCACAAAGTCTGCATAGTTCACACAGTTTACTCCCGTGGGAATGATCCATTCTGCAACAGTGTTAAGTTTTGTAACTTCCAAATGTCACGTTTTGAAGAAAGTTCAAAGGCAAACTCGCAACAGTTTTTAGGCTGAAATATTGGTTAAACCAGTGATAAGTTTTTAGAAGTTAAATGTTCTCTCTGGTTAATAAAAGGCAGCCGAGGCTTGACTTAACCTGTGCAAAAAAAAAATCATATAAAATCAACAAAACTTTCTACCACTAAGTGGTTTGCACATGTAGAACACAAATTTATGGCTACTTGAATGGTCGCAAATTTAAGAAAGTCAACAGGTTATTTTTTAAGATACATTAATTAAATTAAAAGCCACCTAAAAAATCAAATAAAAATCTGATTTTTTTAAACACTAACACGTACCACAGAGAAGAGCCGATAAAATCTCGCACAATGTAGTGATGAACAAATTTTTAATAGCGTCTTTTGAAGAAAAAAAGGATCTTTTGAATGATACTAAAGACAAAGGTGTTTGCGATTCAAGGTTCTCTGGGCAAACTGGTAAAAGTCGGCTAATTTTTAGAAAATCTCTATGCAGAGACAACATCGCGCGATAAGGTGCCGGCCCGGCTGTCAGTTCTAATTAGTGCAGGTCATAAATTGTGCTCCGCCGGCCGTGCGTCGGCATGCTCTTATTTTCTTTCGTCTCACAAGCTTGAAGAAAGTTCTACCGAACAAAACAAACCGAAATCCTTTCTTGAGTGTTACAAGATAACGCCGTGATATACAAATACCTGTACAACTACCACAAAATGAGTCTACACGCGGTGCTTGCTTACTCATGAGAATGGACTTTTTTGAATACTTGATAAAAAATATTTTTGCATAATTCGAAAGTTTAAATGTTTTACATTATATCCAATTAAGAGTTCATTGAAAAATATGTAAAAAATACTTTCTTAAGATTGTTTTTGGCTTTGACAATATGAAAACTTTAAGTTTAATTTTCTTGATGTTTCAAAAATTAGGCCACTTGGATTCATTTTCTTTTCAGTCCAATAACTCTGGGCCTAATTAAGATATCAAGTTTAAGTAATAAAAGTTTATCTGAATAAATTTTGTTGGAAGATTCAAAGGAAAATATTATAGATGCATATTAACAATAAAAAAAATTTATCAATGACATTCCTTACCTTTATTAAATCAGGCATTTTGCTAGGCTGAAGCGTACCCCTGTACATTTTCAGACCATCTTCAAGCAGCTTAAACAGCTTAATGAGCCTATCCTCGTCTGGGGAGACGAAAAAGTAATACATAAAAGAACTCCATTTCTATTAATGGAAATCTACTTAAACTAAGGCAACCTCATGATTTTTTAACATTTCCAACAGGATAAAGAAGACTGAAAAGATATGCTCACATAATTCTTCCAGTTTTTTTTTTCTGCCTAAAAATACCCAAGCTTTCTTATTGATTCAGGTTTTTCTCCATTTATTTCGAAAGAAAAAAAACGCTAACATCCAAATTGTTTGAAAATGCATCGTTAAAGATATCAATGCTTTTGTTTGTGAAATATGTGACAGTTTTCAATGGAGTGATTGACTGCTAGTCATATCAACTTAGGGGAATAATTCAGTATTAACTTATGGAAAATACAGTATTGCTCAACAGAGTCTCACTTAGCCTAAAGTACTGCACTTGAGACAATCACAATGTTAGACTAAAATCATGGCATTTCTCCACTCAGCCAACTGCTTTAGATTGGGTGGGCTGATTGGTGTAATTGCATTGTTGCATCAGCAACGCATAAACTGGGGCTTGTATGATTTTAATGTATAGTATAAACAGGGTTGATTTCCAGCTTCAGCACAAATTGACATAAGATGTCGGATGCAACTTCACTTAACACCCACACCCCTTACTGCTCACATTTTATGAGACAGCGAAAATGTAAGCCGATCCCAGTTTAATCTCTAGTCCCATTTGTCTCACCACCAGTCTCAAATCAAATTTCAGAACTTAAAATGAAAAAGGGACTTTTAAGAATTTTAATATCTATGTCTTATTAACATGGCAAATTAGTCAAAAGTCAGAAATTCTCTTTTTGAGAAAACACCCTTTAAAGGTCTATTTTCCTTCTTTTTTTTCTATAATTTAAATTTTGAAAAGTTTTACCATCTTTCCACAAAATATTGATAATTTTAAGAAATCTTGCAAGCTTGCAAAATGTTTAGCTCAAAACAGCATCGCATTTGAAAGTGAAAATAGCTATAGTGCGCACCACTTATATCGACATTTCTCTTTTATTGACATGCTATACTGAGTCCGTAATTTTTTGCTTTATACAGTTAGTTAAATGTCTATCTCTATATCGACACCCTGTTCCCTCTCACATCTCTTATATCGACACGTCGATGTCTTAAAACGGTCATAAAATTACGAAAACCATGCTGGTTTTGCCCACTAAATAACTGAACACCTACCCCCTTTGCCTCAGATTCGTCAGAAGTTAGTGTTACGGGCAAGTAGATCTAGCCTGTATACTATTATGATGCGACGGTTCATTGTATAAGATCTGTACTTGTGTAGTGTTATGACAAAGCGAGTGAGAAAATTTCCCTTGTTAGCCACGCGCTGTGTCTGTCCCATCGACTATGGGCCTTGCAAGAGAGATGAGATTGCTTGTGACAAAGCGAGCGAGAGAAAAGACAGTTTCTTTGTTATCCATGCACTGCCGCACTGTGTGTGTGTGCCCCATCACCTATGGGCCTTGAAGGAGAGATGAGCTTGCTAGTGTAGCAAATAGGCTAGTGGATTCCAGTCTTCTACATGATGTACTCTGCTGCACCCAGTTTAATTGCTTCACTCCACTGATACTTGTCTTATCGCTAGCATCAGTTGCATGTGTTTTCGATCTAGATCTACAAGA
>BMAT01007493.1:330703-351604 GCA_019649035.1 Elysia marginata | reverse complement strand
TAGCACAAAGCATCGACCACGTCCCATAATTATACGTTCTTCCCTTTCTCAGCATCCTTTCTATCAAGTTGAGCCCGTTTGCTTCTTTGTTTTAGACCTTCCCATCCTGTGTACCTTATTTCCTGAGCAATGGCCTTCACGCATACCTTGAAAATTCATCTTTTTAACACATTCCTTATATTTTTCCTTATTATGAGCCACTATGACACCTAGGCGGATCGCTAATTCAACTATTGTGTCTGTTTTTCCCCGTTCAGCGCATGCTCATCAGTAACATAATTATCGTGTGTGAGAAAGTTATCCATCCCAAAGAAATGTAAACTCCCCTTTACGTTATTATTGATTTGCTTATTCCCAATGAAAAGCAGGTCGAATAAATTCTTTAACCTAACAAAAATAATTATGCCTTTTGGCTTATGATTTTGAAATGAAGATAACAGAATTGGCAAGCTAAACACAGCCTTTAGATACAGTATGCGTCTGTAATTTCCTGTTTTTCATTTTCCTTCTTTCAGTTTCATCCCTTCATCGGCTTTTATTTCGAGCCACTCTATCCTTTAGTCTGCCAATATCTGTTACTCTTCTTTTGTTCTCCCTCTCCACTCACACATTCATTCTTTTCTTTCTTCATTACATTCTCTTCATTCTGTTTTACACCATTTATTATGGTGTGTTGCAGCATTCCTTTATCACGCTGCACCCATCTTATTCGACTGGAATGCTAATAACTTGTGCATGCCATTCTTTTAGCACTCGCCGCACAATGCACATGAATACATGATGAACGTAACCCTGAACCTGTCTTCATATGCGTGCCAGTACTGTAGGCTAGTCAGTGTACAAATCATTCATCTTTCCCATTCCTTTTTCTTATTCAAAGCTCCTAAAGTGTAATCTCGGTATAGCTGCACATACGTTACTTTTTTTTCTTCTCTTTTTTTTTTCACCCCCATTTCGGCCAGCACGTCTGTAGCTACTCTATGTGTGCGCCATACCATCTCGCGCTAACTCATCTTTCGCCCAATATCCTTGAGCAGCAGAACCCTCGGTTAAGTCTAGAGTCAGCTAGATCTAGAATAGACCGGCACTGACTACTCACGTTGGTTTTGTGGACTCGGCGGGGCTCGACCCTCGCGATGCTCTTAAAAATTTATTGCTTTTTCTTTTCCTCGCTCCTCTCCAGGGCGAAATTCTTTTTAGGTTTGGGCTTGGAAACACGCAAAGCTTTCCCCATCTCCAGACCATAGCTCAACTAGGTCTACTTCACATGGATCTCGTCTTTGTTTAGTCTCTTCCGACAGACGTAACTGTTTCAAGAAAACTAACATCTGTTGCGTGTTTATTTAACGTTGGAATTCAGTTTTCTGCAGTTCTAATTTTTACTTGACTGTTGACTTTCTGCCACACTATCTATCTCGTTCTTTCTATCTCTTTGACACACATACACAAACACAGCGTCTCTTTTTGCTGGTTTATCTGAATGCTTATTGCTCCATCCCCTACCCTCAGGTTCCCATCTATTTGCTATCTGCCTCTTGCTGCCATCCTGTTTGTAATATCTCTTTCTGCTTGATTGTTTGTCATTCTGTGTGCTCCTTTTCTCTCTGTCCCCTCTCTCTCTCTCTCTCTCTCTCTCCTTCTCTCTCTCTCTCTCTCTCTCTCTCATATATTTCTCTTCGGCTACCCACCCACCCCCTACCTTATATGTCTACAGGTTTGGCGAATTTTTTTTGTCCCCCCACCCCTCTCCCCCTGTCTGTTATATGAAAAGTTTTTTTTTTATTTTATTGATTTTATTTTGTCATCTGTCGTATCGGTCTCTCCAATAAAAAAATATCCGTTACGTCTCTGAGCATCACACCATCGAAGAACTCATCCTCTCGGAAATTGTTAAGAGACCACTCAACAAGTTAACAAACGCTCACACACCCTACCTCACCTTAAAGTCTCAGACGCCATGCTCTGTTTATACAGTACGACCAGGCCGTCGTGAGGCGGTTTGCCTCAGTTTACCTTGTTATGGCAGTTTTACCACTCAGTTTTGCCACATTGCCGCCGACGTTGTGTACACACCTGCACCGGTGCTGCTAAATACGCTCATTAAGGGAAGAGATAGATGGCTGACAGCTACCCTGAACATTAAATAATCCTGCTGCAACATAAATTTTTCAGGTTTTCAATCAAAATCAAACGAATACACGTACGTGATCTTTCCCTCCAAACGTTCACGGCATTTTACATTGAAAACTTTAACCGGTTTTTTAAGACTTTTTGTAAATTCCCTAAGATCTATATTTATTTTAATTTGACACGACAGTTGATTATTTGCTGAACAAAGATAAACTACACTGCTTCATTACAGCATTTTTTCTGTTAGTTTATTGTCCTCTGTTGATGTTTTATGCTTTGCTGAACAATGCCTCTCGTACAATAAGAGTAATAAAACCATGAAAAAAATAAAGCAGTGGAAAATACGTGCAACTAGTTTGGTAAACTTCATAAATTGGCGAAGGTGGTTTTCAGTTTCACAGGTTTAAAGAAAAAATGTTTAAAAGATAAAAGACAAAGACACCGAGACCTTATCAAAGTCAAACCGCGAAATGCATCTTATGAAAGTACGAATATATTATATCAAATTTTGAGAAAAACTCACCAGAACCTTTCAATGGCTCATGTAATGCCTATTTTTAGATCCTAACAAATAATTATGCCCCTGAGCAAGTTGCTCAAAGTTGACGTAGATCATCATCAACAAGCAATTAGTTCAGGCGGAATGAATTTTCTTGGACACATTTACTTGCCGGGGGTCACTTAAAGCTCGACGAAGCTAACATTCCGTAACATTTTGCTGCTCTTTAAAACAATAATTGAAGAGCTGGCTTTCATTGGCCATCACGTATCCTAGTAAGCTACGCTAAACTTGTAGAGCAGCGTAAGCCATAATAGGTCAAGGCAGTGTAACCGTCTAAGGCTCTGAGAGAGTTAGAGGATGTGAACCAATTAAGAATCACAAGTGTCTCAAGAGTTCCGTTTTTTCTTTTTGCAAGAGAGTTGTCACGTCGTTGCTTTAGTTACATCAAGACGCGGTCGTTCCCCTTTATTTTCGTAACTCGCATCTTTTAGTACTCACCCGGCGCTGCATTGGACTATAGTGTGTCAGTCTCTCTCTCTCTCTCTCTCTCTCTCTCTCTCTCTCTCTCTCTCTCTCTCTGCGCCATAATTTCACTTATCTATCATAATGTTCCTTGACCTTCTTTCTCTGTAATTATTTAACCCAAGCTCTCAAACGTAGTGTCATCTTTACCGTGTAGGTCTTACAATCTTTGAATCTGGCATAATAATCGTTGCTTTCACGGATATAGCATATATGTCTGACCTCAAACTCGACTTCAAAATGTCGCACACAATCAAGAAAATCTGATCCGAGCACTTCAGTAATTACAAACTTAGATGGGCATACTGTAGAGAAAACAAGACCATTGATTGTTGGGATTACGTGTCCTATATAAGCCCCGTGTATCATAATTTAAAAATTACCAGAAATTTGTTTCAGCAATTGCTATTGTTTCCAGGCTGACTTGTAAGATCTAAGTTTCCTGTAGTTTTGAGAAAGAGACTTTCTACTTCTTTTGTATCAATCGTATTGTTGTTAATTATCACACAAATAGTTTTTGCAAAGTTCTACGAGTACTTTGCCTGAAATGAGAGGAAAACAGAACGAATTTAGATCTCCAGATTGTTTTCTAGCAGTGGAACCATCATCAGATGCATCTCCCGCTGTGTTTTGCCCATCACTGGTGGCGTAATCCCAGTGGAGCCATGATGAAAAGATGCAAGCAGCCCTGCGTAACCAAAGCGTTTATAACTCATTGCGAGCCGGGTCTAATGGAATCATCTCCATCAGCACATTTGCCCCCCGGTGGAATATCTCAGCAAATCGTTATCTAGAGTGGATATATACCACCAGAGGTGTTTGATGTAGAAGGTTTCCAGGGTTGCCCTAACGCTGGGAACCTCGCTTGGCACGAAACATTTGATACCTCAAGCTGTTGCCCAGAGCTAGAACATTAAGGTGTATAGTTTCACTTCCTTAGCGTCCAGTACAAGGAACTGGCTTGAGTAGATTGTTTTTTTTTCTCTGATTATTGTTCCTGCTCTGATTAGATTTCCTTTATGGGAAGTAAGCGTCCAGCGCGATAATTTCTTTATTGGCGACACGGCTATGCTGATAAAATTTAGATACCCCCCCCCTTATTCGTATACCATACAATTACGATTACGATATGTGCATGATTTAGTTGTAGGGTTGTTTTTTTTTCTTTTTTTTTGCACAATGTAGGCCTTGCACCTAGAGGGTTTTACGCCAGGTGTTTTGCATAGCAATAATAATAGGTATATATATAGAAGTCACAAAGCCAGCATTTTCCGCTTCAACGCGTTGATGCTCTGGTTGGTTTTCTAGTGAAACCGGAAAGTCACAGAACTAGATTAATGAGAAAAGGAGATTTCAGTAGAGATTTTATTTCTTCCGTCGCAAGATTTTAATTCCTCTTTTTTGAACGAGACAAAGCAGATAGTTCTCTGATTAGTCTAGAGGTACCTTATTCAGTTTCTAGTAAGACCCCTGTTTGTAAATTCTGTAACTAAGCTTGCCAGTCAGACAGATGTTCAATCCTCACAATGGATACTATAGACTGTATGAGTAAACGGCTCTTTGAGATCCTTGAGGTCGGCCTTGGAGTATTTGGGATTTGATACTAATGGGAGGTGGAGGCGGGGAGGAGTTGATGACAAAGTCATGTACAATGGCAGGACATCGATACGCGCTGCTCACGATTGCGTAGTTCCCCCAGGTCCTAGTGACGCAGCAGTGCGATGTGATGTTTTCACACATGATTGCTGCCTGTGAAAGCCGACATTGTTTCACGCACTTGTAATGACTTTACCTTTCCAGTCCAAGAGATGGCTGATAAGCAAGTGTATAATTATTATGCTCTGGTTTTACTTTTTTTTAATTGTGTTAAAGGGTGAGTCAGCGGGAAGAGGAGAGAAGAGAGGTTTGGAGAATGGAGAGATTCAGTATATAAAAATAGCATATCTGGTGCACATTTGATTAGTAAATACGGATTCGTTTTAGTTTTAGCATTGAAAGAAAAGGAACTATAGGTAACGTTTCCTCTAAAGCATCACCCTTTCATATTAATCTGTCTCACCTTAGTGTCTGCCAGTCCTTGTTTCTTTTTGTCTGTTTTTGATTTTGCTTCTTTAACTCCACCTCTCTCTCTCTCTCTCTCTCTCTCTCTCTCTCTCTCTCTCTCCTCCTTTCTCTCCCTCACATTTTCTGTGAACAACCATACTGCATGTCTCTAATTTAAAACACACAGCGTACCTCCCTTATTCCATCCAGCATGCATGGTTCTCCTCGGTCGTCCTTTCTTAATGTTTTTTCCCCAACTCACGAGCACAGCACTATTACGTGGAAGAATACCGAGAGATAACACATTCCAACTATTCGCTGCCATCAGTAACTGTTGATACTTGGGCGTGGCATTAGGCGATGCAACGCCGACGCTTGATACCAGTGATCTCTAGACTCTCCAATGGTTTGATGAAATCCTGGCCTGGTAGCGAGAAACTGGGATTAAAACTTTGCTCACACACAGCTTGTTCAGGAGGCACCGTGTGTCGTAATAATGTGCTTGCCTGTAGGTATAATGTAACAGTAGACCGTATTGATTTTGTCAAACAACGGGAAGAATAGTTTGTTTTACGTCCTCTTTTAACCCCCTTCTCTGTCTGTCTGTCCGTCTCTCTCTAGCTCTCTCTCCCCCTCTCTGTCTCTGTCTGTCTGTCTGTTTGTCTGCCTCTCTCTCTCTCTCTCTCTCTCTCTCTCTCTCTCTCTCTCTCTCTCTCTCTCTTTCTGCCTTGTTTTTTCTCTGTTTCTTAATTTCCTGTGTATTGATCCCCTACTTAACCTCACACCTTTCACGATGCCATCCTTCCTGAACCCATTTATTGAAATATCTACCTGTTTATTATTTTGTGCGTCTATAACTGCATGCTTACCATCCAGTCTCTCTTCACTTTATCTCCTTCAAATCTCATCGTTATATTCCATATATTTTTCTTTCTCCTACCTCCCCATTTCCATCAACTGCTGATATATCTCTGACAATATTCTCTTAAAAATTCATTTTTTTGCTTGAATTTATTTTCATTTCTGATTCGAATGTTTGCTTAAAATAAAAAAATGTCATTATTAATTTTTGTGGAGTATCAAACTGAGCAAATTATTCAAATTTATCGTGTCAACACAGTTTTACAGGCAAGAAAAAGTTAGCGCTTGGCCGGACTGTAGGCTAATTATTCCACGGCACCCTGGCACAAAAGTCTAGTAAAATGGATTTAGCTCCCTCTAGATCCAATGGATAAGTATAGAAACCTGAAAGTGGAAGATTACCTTCTGAGGAGAAGGCTTTCGGCATCCGACTCATGCATGATTAAAAGCATCTGTGTCTAGAATTTTTCCTGCTCTACCTTTTTCTTCTTTTCATCTTTTCCTCATACATTCAACTATCTCTCTCCCTCTCTCTCTCTCTCTCTCTCTCTCTCTCTCTCTCTCTCTCTCTCTCTCTCTTTCCTACCCCCTACCCCTCTCTCTCCTCCTCCCATTTCTACTAATACTAATCTTCTAAGTTATTCTTTAACTCTTAAATCCTTCAGCCTTTTTCCCCCTTTTTTGTCTTCTTTCTTTTTCTTCTATCTATTTTTATCATGGACTTTTTGTGCTTCACTTCTTTTTTTCCATCTCTCGCTATCTCATTAATTAGAAGGCGTTACAGGTGAATCATCAATGATTCAAGTTATGCACCCCAGCGTAGACGCGCCTATATTGAACAATCTATCATTTTAGATTGATGGATAGCTGCGTTTGAAGCAAGTTAGTTTTCTGCCTTATTAGCATATAATATACTGTTTGTTTTAGTGAGGTAACTTTTTACATTTAAGCTGCATAATCTAATCCTACGTGCTGACTGTAACACACACACACATGCACACATTGATTTTCTATCTCGCTGTCTTTCTCAACCTTTTCTACACTTATTTTTCTTGTCCTTATTTAATTTATCCTCTAATATCAATTTGTCTCTTAATAGTTCCTATATATCTATTTATCTACCTACCTACCTATCTAGCCATCCTTCTATCTATCCAACCACCTATCCATCTACCTATCTATCTATCTATCTATCTATCTAACTATCTATCTATCTATCTATCTATCTATCTATATGTTTTTCTATATTTCTGTCTGTCTATCTGTTTTTCTATATTTCTGTCTGTCTATCTGTCTGTTTTTCTATATTTCTGTCTGTCTATCAGCTGCCAGTATCAAAGTTTTTTACGTGTTCTACATTGGCGATTATCAGTGCCTGCCAAAATACCTTCAACACTACAATCTTTGCATATGTTTCAGCATAGCCCAACCTTAACAGAAGTTAACGAAGTTGCCTTTTCGCCCCGCGTCACATCGATACTGCCTGACATTTCTCACATATGATATTGAAGAGCACACAGTCCGGTGATAGACTGCTAGTTGAGGAGAGGGCCATGCTTCATGGTTGCTTACCTGTAACTGTGTTCATCGGTGCACTCTAAATGTGCATCATTGAGACTTTAAAAAAGTGTCATTATAAATATCAAAACAAATGTTTTTGATGTTACCAACGTTGAATCAAGGAACGCATGGGCTTACGCGATGGTTCCAGCCTGTGGCTGGTTTTAACCCTACATTTTTTTAAACTTCGTTTTATAAATGATCCCCTGCCACTTGCAAGGTTGGAAAATCTATTTTCGTCAATTTGGAGTTCCTGCTTTTTAGACACACAGCTGGCTCTTAGCAGGCTTGCACTGAGAGAGTTGAATATCTGGCCCAACCGTTCATCTTCATACCCAGTGTGATTTTCTTAAATTATGGATAGTTGTACTGATTTTGTTAATGAAAAGACCCCTTTTCTTTCTGTCTTTCCTGTAAGTCTGATGGTTAAACCAATAACCTTTAAATTAGAATAGATGTCTGCTCTTTTTTAATACGGGCAACCACCTCTGCTGCTTCATCTTCGTCGTGACCTTCGCGATCTCCAAACCGATGCTGGCATTACCCTGTCTATCAAGGCCTGCTATGAATTAGTGATAAATTGGTTACGTAAGGGCAATCGACGTCTAGGCCTTGTATTGTCCTATAGATAGATGAATACCTGCCCATCGTTATAATGCCATCGCCGGTGTGCTAACTAGATCTGAAAATCCTATTTTTTTTTCGACTGTAATCATGGAGATTAAAAAGTGACTCTAAAGGTAGACCTAGGCCTGAGATTTTAAGCTTATGCATAATGCTGCATGCGGCATCATACGAGCGAGTATTATAGGCTTGTTCTTCTTGTCAGATTTGGCGAGCGGGATGCCATGGCTTGGCGTAATTTTTTTGGCTTTCAATTTTCCATTTATGACACAATGCCTTGATTTGTTTATATTATAACAGACAAATATCCGTTGCTTACAATAATGTAGCTCCCCAATTTCTTGGACGGTTTAAATTTAGTCACATTTTACCTTGGTGCTTTTTAAATCTGCTTGCCACAGTCTCTATTCTCTGCCCCATCTCTTTCCTTTATTTGTCCTACAGAAGTGCCCTTAGTGCACACTAAACACACACTCGAAGATACAATGTTGACTCATTATGTAACCCTTTCTGCTTTTTTAAAGTCAACCTGAATTAATTTGACCTACGTCGTTAAAATAGGAGCGTTTACAGTAAGGAGCACCGAAAGGGAAAAGCTTGAAGATCGCATTGACACAGAAATGTTTTTTTTTCTTATACTTTTAGTGTCATAAACGCAGGCTCTGTTGGCACTCATACATACACCTTATTTAAAAAAAAAAAAACAAGAATGGTGTACTCTAGGCCGTCCCATAAAGCCTACTTAACAAATAGGTAAAAACAAATCTCAAAACGCATACCTGTCAAGGCAAGAGATGCCGTACCACCTCATTCTAAAAACTGTAGATGAATCTATTCTAGTTGTGGTGTACCCGATCTGGTCGGACAAAAGACTGGGCTGCCTTCCTTTCTTTTTGTCTTGATGCGTTGTAACTATTTATCTATATATAGAGAGTGTGTCCTTTTCCCGCAGGCCTATTTTCTCCTCGTCTAATTCTACGAAGTCTTGACCTTTTATTTGAACGGGGTAAGATTGAGTTAGAATCTAACAGCAAGGCTGAAATCGTAACCGTCGTTTGTTGATCTCTGGCTCTCGAGGGGGCGCGTTCACTACGCAGCAAGCCTCCGATAACCATCAAGACAATATACTGATCGATTTGTGTTGGTTCAAATTGCTTAGTCTAATCGAATAAAAGAAGTGTTGTGATTAGCATTTCTTGAATAATAA
Source organism: Elysia marginata (assembly GCA_019649035.1). Classification (NCBI taxonomy): domain Eukaryota; kingdom Metazoa; phylum Mollusca; class Gastropoda; family Plakobranchidae; genus Elysia; species Elysia marginata. The sequence goes on along the minus strand of BMAT01007493.1, from coordinate 342,155 downwards.
TGACAGCTCTACAAAGCGAATACAAGCCTTCACAGATATCCCACACTAGAAGGCTATTTCCATCTTAAATTCTTAGAACTTGATACTAAATTAGAGTTTCGCAAAGCACCTAATTACAGTCCTACCATTGACGCCATTGCCTAGAGCTAAATGTCAGGCCCAAACTGCTTCAATTTCGCACTCTAGGCTACCAACGTCGGAACCGACGGCCAGATTGTGGCATCTACTCATGGTGGGGTTTTTGACCTGTTCTACGGCGACCTAGTCCTAGTTGAAAGTGGTACAGGCCACTCCCTCCACCCCACAAAAAAAAAAAACCCGTTGGGTCCCATCTGACTGTCCGGTTGGACGCTGGTATGGCTCTACCCTAAGCATAGCTTTCGACGGTCATAGTCATGACACTTTTGGTCACAGAATTCACGGCTTTTTTTTATCGAAAATAGTAATATATATTAAGCGGTGTACAGATTTTTAGTTCTGTCCTGTTGATGTCAATGTGTCTATCACTGCACCCATCAAAGCTTAGAGATGCGTGTATGGCTATAAGAGAGGAATTGTGCCCAGAGCTTCTTAGCAACTCCTTAATTTCTCACGTCGACAATGCATCTCGGCTCATCATACCAACAGGCCACTTACAAGCTCTTGACTCATTTCATCCCCCCCTCTCTCTCTCTTCATCTCTCTCTCTCTCTTTCTGTCTGTCTCTCCCTCTCTCTCCCTCACACATGGCTCTGTTGGTACATTTCCATTGTTTGTCACTTAATTCGACTCTGTGTATGTAGGCTGCCTTTTCTTTATCCTCTCATCCATCTTCTCTCTTTTTCACTTTTATTTTCTCTCTTTTACTCTGTATGTCTGTCTCTATGTCTCTGTCTGTCTCTCACTCTCTCTCTCTCTCTCTCTCTCTCTCTCTCTCTGCCTCAACCTGTCCCATTAACTTATATTGATATAAAACATCAGTTTTGTTATTACAACGCACCCTGGATATATCCATGCCATGTGAATGGATGTAAATTACATTGGCATCATACATCAAACTTGCTATTGCAAAGCATCGCGGATTTAGCCATGCCGTTAATAGTTTTCACATCACGCTTGCACCTGCGAGACGGCCTTTCAAGACCTGAGCAAATCAGGCGAATTTTTTTAAACCTGCAGGTTAGGAGCGTTTCTTGACAAATTAAAACCGGAACTTTCCTGTAATCTATGTTTCCCCTGTTTTTTTTTAATTCGTGTGTGCTGTAAAGTGCTTTCGAAGCCAGGTAGATAGATCCAGGTAGGTGGACAGTAGCGTGTGGCCTGACCTCCTGACCTTTCTCACCTCTTCTTTGTCTTAACTCTCACTCACTGTGAAAATGTCAGACTCCTTGGCCTCCCTTAATGAGTGTTTCTCACCGTGGCGGCGATCCACTTATTAAAAATATGAAACGAAAGTGGCGTCCAGGAACTGAGAACGAACTGGTCTTGATTGGTCGAATAGATGGGAATGTCAGGAATAGGTTTATAATAGCACGAGTTGGATTTAGATTTGAATTCCTAGGTATTTGTATGACTTCCTGTCAAGCAGACTCTGAAGTTGTTTCTTACATTTTACATGGTAATATCGAACACTACTTTCCCATCTACACAATTCCGACCAATCATAAAAGCCAATTGCTGCTACATTTTAGTGTGTGATCTAGTCATAATGGCAGACTGACCGAACGGGGTAAAGCTGTGGCAGCTATCTTAACATCTCCTATCATACTCTCTCGAGTCTTTCTCATCAATTTTCTTACCTTTTCTAGAACTGACGTGCGGTGTTTTCCCTTTTCGTGTGCAAGAATATTTGCGTGGTTTTTTGTTTTTTGTTATGTGGTACAAAAGCTTGAAGCATTCATTATTATATCCATCTATGTTGTTCTGTACGTAGAGCTTTCGTTTATGAGTATTTAAACGTATCGCTTAAACCTAAAAAAAACCACTCCAAAATCAAACACTTTAAACATTTCTAACTAATGATTATATAATTCGGAAAGTGTAGCAAAAGGTTCTAAATCAATCCACGCTAGAAAACAGCGCTAAATCACAAATGATGAGTTAGCATTTCTCAAAATGTTTCTAAATCTACAGAAAGCGCTTCTGTGTTCAGCGCAGAATAAGCGCTTGAATCCCGGCCTCAGTTGACATTTTGCAAGGTCGATATGATAATGATCTTTGTGAACCCTGGGTTTGAAATTATCATCATTATATTTTGTGCTCGGCATTTTTCTTCTGCAAATGGCGTTGTAGTTATGCCTTTTCGTTGTTTTTCTTTTGTGGAAACAATTTACAATAATAGAACTTCGATTTCCTGAAGATGTGTTGGTGTGGTCTGAAGTTGTGTCATCCATTTCAACACGTTGCGGAATCAAAACTTGTTCTCGTCATAGAAGTGTAAACATAATTCATTCCGTTACGGTTTTCTGTTGCGATATTTTTAACCACCAGGCTCTGAAGATAATATAATAAGGTCTAACAAGGTGATAGTCATTTTTGGATGGGTTGAGGAAGGGATAATTGGCGATAAAGTATTTTTCTCGCAGGGGTATTGTAGAAATTGGCGATAAAGTATTTTTCTCCCAGGGGTATTGTAAAAATTGGCGATAAAGTATTTTTCTCCCAGGGGTATTGTAGAAATTGGCTTTAAATCTAACTGTGCCTAACGCGCAACACATTGTCTCAAAACACAAACGTTTTTATCATTTTAGATCTGCTTATACTTCAATCACTTCTTTCGTAAGTTCTAATCTTTTACATGAAACAAAAAAAATCTACCATTGAAAAATGTGAATGACTCTATAGTATATGCAAATAACATTCAGTTCCAGCCAATTAGTTGAGCTCGTTTATCTATGGAGGTTGCTAAATAGTAGACGCGTCGGGTTATGTTAGTGGTCGATACGTAGCAACACATTTCGCTATTCCACTTGGCATTAATCTATATCTGGGTCTGTGGTATTTTGGAGTACATATAGATGGATTCTAGAAAGAAATGAAAATAATTACGAATGAATGATATAAATAGAGACAGAGATGTTTGCTTAGGAGAGAACAAACACATAGGGACGAGAGTGACAGAGAAAAAAGAAGGGCGAGAGGAAGAAGAGGCGTGTTGTATATGTAGCTTCATGAACAGGTTAAATGATACCATAGGACCAGAACTTCTTCCTTCGACCTTTCAGTCAGTCTAGCTCACTCTCTGTAATTTTTAGTTAGCTCTCTTGCTTTTCTACTCGAATCCCTCGCCATCATTATTTCTGTTTTTCCCCTCTCGGTACGCAGACCACTGTAAGCATCTTGTCTTCCCGAACCTCTACATCTCTCGTGGCCTGTATCGACCCAATGACCACACCCAACCCTTGGTCAGTGTCGATTGTCAGCATGGTACTTGGGACCTGCCTATCATCATGGTCTTTGGGGTTCTAGTCTCAGCATTAACTTAGTGTCAGCTCAGGAATGTTTAGCTGGTGAGCTGTATGTAATAGGCCTAGATATGTCTAAGATCAGCTCTTTGCCCTTTTTTTTTTTTTTTACTAAATCTGCAATCTGAACGTGATTAACCACCCTGAGAACATTTTAGTTTTAATCCCATGTGCCCGTGAATTTCTTTTTTGGGCCAAGAGAGGGAGAGAGAGAAACAGAGAGAGAGAGACGTATGGTTATACAAATTTTTGGTAACAAAAAGACATAAGCAGACACATATTAAGGACAAAATAAACAAAAAACTGACAACAGAGCTGATAATCAAGATATGGAAAAAGAGAAAAGCCGAGCGTATCTGAAATGTTTTTGTCTAGCCAACAAACAAATTCATGTTTTCTTAGAAATTTTCTGTTCACAAGGGGAGTTTTTTTACTTAATTACTGTAGAATTTGTAAGGAAAAGAATGAAAAATCGATTGCCTAGCTAACATGTTTATAAAGAGTCAGGCGAATTTATTTCCTTTCCTCTTATGAATACCTTAGAATAGGAGACCACAGGGAGACACATTTGCTTCATTAAACAAGTCAAGAGAACGCTCAAGAGAAATTATCTAAACAAAAACAAAACGAAAGAAAAATGGAGAAGACGACAAAACGAAACAAACAAACAAAAAAACAACTCTCCAACAAAACGTGGCGAGTCGAGCGAGTTAAATTAGATGTAAAAAAGTTTCTTTTTGTTTTAAAAAAGAAAGATTTACCAACGAACCAAAATAAATGGATATACATGTTGCTTAATCGCTACTTCTGACGTCATTTTCTAAACTATAACTGACGTGGCTGTTATTAAAATTAAATGAGTCTAATTTTTCAAATTACTCCTAGAAACAAATTAATCATTAAGCATCTCTGTCCCATGTGATAGTTTAACGGCTGAAGAGATCAGGTGCGCAGTGTTAAACGGTACTGGGTTAGCCTAGATCTAGATTTGCCTTATTATTTCTTTTATATAAGTTGATGGTTCAGGAGTTTCTATGTAAGTTCTTCCAACCCTGCCATTCCAGGCGATTAAAAATGTGTTAAGTATTAGTTAATGCAGTTACATCACGTTGGTTTAGCGGCAGCAAAACGGGTGGCTTTTCGCTTTCACCCCTTTTCTTGCATACATTATTGTTTGTAATAATGATCAAAGGACGTGTGAAGCTCTTGGTTTGACGCTAGAAAACCACCACGGTTTTAGCCTAAGTGGAAATCTGCCAAAGACAGTATCGGATAAAGGATGAAGCTCACAGCGCTGATTGGAAAAGAGGATGCAGTGCACAGTGCAGAGTGAATAAAGCATGAAAGGGCGGAGTACTGATTGGATTAAAGGTTGAAAAGGCACATTGCTGATTCGACATAGGGTGAAAAAGCGCAGTTCTGATTAAAAAAAAAGGGTGAAAGAGTACTGATGTGGTAAAGGGTAAAAGAGCCACAGTAAGCTATAAGCCACTGATTGGATAAAGGCTGATGAAAGAGGACAGCTCTGATCCGACTCTGCAATTAGTTTGAACACGACTTGAAATCAAACTCATAAAAAATCCAGACCAACTGAAATGTATTTATGTTATCTAAAGTATTAAAAAAGTACTGGATACGGTTCTTTATTTAGGGAAATAAGTTTGTTGTGAAGTTTAAATTTTATTATCACAAAAAGAAATTTTTACACAATTGAAAGTTTTTTGCATTTTTAAAAATTCGCGGTTTAGGCTTGTCAAAGGCTCATCGCGAAGGCACACATTCAGTTCTTTTATCGCAATGCAGAGATATTTAACGTGGCTAATATGTTTTGAAGAGTATAATCCTATGACATATAGGTTTTAGCGATTTTACCTAACAAAAATATCCTACTGCTTTGTTTCAATCACATAGCAATAAGTGAGTGCGCGTGCTTTTTCGTGAAACACTCGATTATCTCTGCTGACGAACACATAAGAAAGATAAAAGTATGAGATAAAAAGGTATGGCATGTAATTGACACAGAGAGATTACATCCATCTTGTTTTGTCAGGTAGGAAATTTGACATGAGACTATTTATGTTTGTCATAAAATATGATGGAGTGAAACAATAAGTTTTTCTCCTCCTCCTCCTCCACCCCCATCCCTCTTTCTCGTTAGCTGGCTTCCTCTACCAGGCAAAACTTTTCGAACCTAGGTGTACCCACCCCCTTCGGTTAACACTTTACTTTATTCTAGTCTACCTTGAGGTGTTTTTACTTCTTCGCAGTTAGCGTGGTATTTTTTAGATGTAGGAATGAGTAAAATTAAATAGAAAACTTGGAAAGACAAAGCATGTCGTGGTTGATGTATTCTAGATTGGGGGCGTCTGTTTTTTTTTCTGTAAGTCTTTTTTTTGTCTGGCATTAAGTAATACAAAGGTGCTCTTCTTTCTTCTTCTTTTTCTCAAGCTTGACTGCTTTCTTCACACTGTTAATGCATGTGTCTATATTTCTCTTGCATTCTTTCGCTTCATTTATTTTTTTCTCTTCATAATTTTATTTTTCGGCTCCATTCAACCGCCTTTAAGACCTGAACACTTTGACGTTTCCAAGCAGACTGGCGTTTGATAAAATTTACCCACCCTCATAGATAATAACTCCAACATTCTACGTTGTGCTATGATACTAATGACTGCACCGAGATTGCTGGAAACGAAGTAGCTCCTCTAAACGTTCGCATTATCTTTGTATTCTTTTAACCATTTACTGTATTGCTAGTTGCTTAAATGATTTCCCACGATGCCAGTCGATAAGCCAATTAAGACACCTGCATTGAAAAAATAGTATTTGGAAGTCTGTGATTTATAAAGTATTGTAGATCGATTCAAAAGCTCCTACTCAAATTGCTGAGCATATGAGGATTTGAAGCCATCTAACACTGCTACTTGTGACATGTCAAACCCACAGTCTTTGCCTACCTGGTGAGTGGTGTCTCAATCTAAAATGATCAAGCATGTGATTAACACGAGAGTAACTAAATTGTGTGCTGCAGCAGTGCACATACCTTGCAAGTGGTGTTTGCCTCGTCTGTCAACCACTCCCCCCTCTCCTCATCAAGACCTGAGTGAAGGCAATGTTAAGAAAATTGCAATGAGGTCAATGCTGGGGAGGCCTAGAGATGAGGTCGACTTGCCCAACAAACATCTTTTGATTCAATATATATAACTTCTGACAAATTGACCTTTGGAAGCTTAGAAAAATGTCTTGTTGAAAACAGCAATACATGTACCTTTGAAGTTAAAGTTGCCATATCCGATTTATTCACATTGTATGGGAGTCAATTTTATTGGTCTATCTCAACTATCATGAAAACTAGAGAGCGCAATTTCATTAAGGAAAGCACCCACACGCACCCAACTCCGTAAAAAAAGAGTTACAATCTCTGAGAAGCACCCCAAAAGTGACGTCGTATTGGAAGTTTTTTTTTTTAATGCCTTTTACCAAGCGACCATTAACACTGCTGACCGAGAGGAATCGAAGATATGATGTACGTTAAAATGCTGCTTAATGGATGTTTTATCACGCAAAGGGAAGGCCTCTTAAAGAAACATAAAGAAAACCTGTATAAAGCTATGTCCTTCTCAATTCAGAGATTTCAAGCATGTGTATTTACAAGCTCTAGCGCACTCTCTGCTTTTCTGTCTGCATGTGTGGCTATTTGCTTGTCTCTTCGTCATCCTCTGTCCATCTGCCTGTCTCTCTGGTTGATTTGACCAGAATAATTTCATCACCTTCAGTTTATTTTCTCGTAATCTAAACGCCATCTCCAAAAGGTTATTTTAATTTGTTTCGATTTTAGCCTCAGGCTGTCATTTTAGCGTAAAGACACCCAGAACGAAGTAAGGCATAGCATAAAAACCTATCTGAAATCTGATGTGAACTTTAAAACCATTCTTTCTCCTTGTCAACCTAACCGGGATGATAAAAATAATTGACGGAGAAAGGGTGGATGTGATATAACGAAGGGGGCGGAAAAGAGGGAATGATACACGGTTTTATGCGCCTATGTTTGAATTTATACGTGAAATGTCAATTGGATCCGAGTTTGCTATTAAATCCCTAAAGCAATGACCTTCTATTCAGCGAAAACATAAAAAATGTCTTTGTTTAAAAGCTAGGTATTCAGTGATACGTACACAGGCATAGGGAAAAAACACGCAGGGAAATGCATGTAGCACCTCTGTCTCAATTAAATAGTGCATGATGTATATATTCACTGATAATTTTCTAGTCTAGTCATTGAATAAAGACTGTTTAATATTGCGCCACGTCTTTTTTTCAATATCTGGAATCTATAAAAGTCAACATAGTTTTTAAGATGAGGCTGTGATCGCAAACAGGAAGAAAGATTCGAGAGAGAGAGAGAGAGAGAGAGAGAGAGAGAGAGAGAGAGGAGAGGAGAGGAGAGGAGAGAAGAGGAGAGGGGAGAGGAGGGGGAAAGGAAAAAAGAGAACAAGTGAGAGTGTGTATGAGAGAGAGGGAGAAAGAGAAATCTATGTATATATGGGGAGAGAAACAGACAGAAAGAGAGAGGAAGGAAATGAGGAAGAAAGAGAGAGAGAGAGGAAGGAAAGGAGGAAGAGAGAGAAAGAGAGAGGGAGGGACGGAAGGAGAGAGAGTGAGAGTGGATTAGAGAGAGGGAAGGGGGGAGAAACAGAAACAGAGAGAGAAAAAGACAGAGTGATAGGAAGGGAAGGAAGAAGAAAGAGGGAGAGACAGAACGAGAGAGTGAGAGTATGTATAAGAGTTAGAGAGAGGGGATAAAGAGGGAGAGAGAAAGAGATAGAAAGACCAAAGAGAGAAACAGGGAGTGAGAGACTGTGTGCAACGCGTTACTGTTCGATTCTGTCTATGAGCTTGTTGAGAGAGGGAAAGAGAAAAGAAAATGAGATAGAACGAAAGAGAGGCTCTACCAGAAACTGGCAAGCAGTCATACAGGCATGTTTGGCAGCGAGGTCCTTTAAGGAAAAGAAGGCATTTCGAATATAGATCTAGTCAACATATATACAAATTCACTTTCGACAATGTTGCGTGCAGCCAAGCCTGTAGTTGACTCGTATTTGTATTTTCCCCCATTTCTTGTCACTGCACGCAAACTTATAAGTTTTTTTTGTTTCTTTTAATGTTTGACTATTAGGGCTGGTAACTTCTTAGCTAAGATATTTCTCCCCTTTCTTTGGTTTTCCGGTTGAATCCCCAAGTTCCAACCGACACTGTTCTGTTCAAGATCATGTGATAAAAAGACATGAACTACAAAAGAGTGGGGTAAAAACACACTAACGCAACCAAATCAATTTGCAGGTTTTTAAATACAGAGGTCAAAGTTGGAAATATAATGAGCGCGCCATGACACCGCCAACGCTTTGGTGTAACGATATAGATCTATTATTTTGCTGTTCGTTAATTTTGTTTTTTTTTTCCCATGGGCCCAGACGTTTGTGGTAACGCAACGTGTCTATTTCCTCACGTTGCCTTTGTATCAACAATTTCGTGAGAATCGTTTCAAGCAACAAGGAACCTGTAGACTTGTTGGAGACGTTCTTTTATGTAATGATTGTGAAAATGGTGGTTATTATGCTATGTTGTATGTATTGATTGTAAAAAATCGAGGTTATTATGGCATGTTTTATGTAGTGATTGTGAAAAATGGTGGTTGTTATGACATTGCCGGTGGCTATCATTTTTTATCACGACCATGATAGCAACGATGATAATCAAGAATAAATATGAGGACATTCTATGTTAATGGTGGTGATGTCGAAGATTGCATCAGTGATATGAATATTGTTAATACCAAATAATTGCATAAACAATGTTGAAAAGAGTATTTTTGCCGTAAAAAATTTTAATAGTTTTTCGGTTCTTTTTGTTTGTAATTTTCCCCGTGTTAATTTTCCACTCTGAATCCGCATTCCTCACCTTTTTAGAAAACATTTTCATGAATTTTCTTACGTCGCTCAATTGCAGAAAGTCTACTGCAAGAAAAAAATATTAGTGAACTATTTGACCTCTAGTTGGAGCCTCCAGGAATATTTGTACTTGGGTCTCATTTTGTTAAGAACTGGTGGCATTGTTACACAGACCTTGTTACTTTAGTGCATGGTTTTGATCAGACCAAGTACACGTGTTTTACTCTTCCATGATCTTTATAAATCGCTGATCTTTTTTAAATTTAATTTCATTGGACATTCTCCAATTCGCTATGATTATAATTATGTATTTATATTTTGTACAGTTAGCCTTTACTCAGATCAGATTCGAGAACCAGAATAAACTGTAATGTTATTAGTTGGTTTTTTTTTTAATTTATTTAAGGACTTTGTTCAATTTGCACTGTAACTGTTATTCCACACAGCAATTTATCCCTTTAAATTCAGGAAGATTTGACCAATGAAATAGTTAATAATTCCCTAGCCGAGTCTTATAATTGTACATGTCACGGCCGGCAGTGTGGCTCACGCATCGGACCCGTGATCTGACGGTTACGGGTTAGATTCCCAACCACGACTCCTGTTGTAATTGCCTTAGGAAAGCAATTTATCCACATTTCTCTCAGTTTACCCACATGTAAAATGGGTACTGGCTAAAGGCAGTGCTTGAAATTTGTGGAATGTTAGTATTTGTACGCCTCACAGGCTGCCATACAGTAATGGTCTGGAATGGAGTTGAATTTGCTTTGGAATATATTGGCCTGCTTGGAGAAACATGTTAAGCCTTGAGATTGCTTTAGGCGGTGGAAAATTATAACCATATTTATTTATTTGAAAAAGGTAAGAATATAACTGGTGTGAATCTATTCTGTCGCCTAAGTAAAAGGATGATATTGACAACCATAACGTGGTCATTAATTTTTTCTCAGGATATCGTGAAAGCGTTGTGCACAAATTGATAACCCACCAGCCTTATGGAAAAATAAACGTGTTATCTCATGAGTCAATACTTCTAAACAAAAGTTATTTCGCTTAAGTAATTCACCAGCCACACGGCTGAATAATTCACGTAAGGACAAAATAATACGGCCTTATTCTCATTTTCTAATGACGCACCCCAAGCGTATGATAATAACGTTCATGGAGGCAAGGGCTACAATTTTTGGGGAATATATTGTTCAAGAAGCAAACAAAAACGGTCTTTTAGGGGTATTGTCATTTTGTTCTAGGCCTTAGTTTCTGGAATACTCTGCGCGCAACCAAGAAGAAATGAGCTGAACAGTCCACTGTTGTCATGCATTATTGACGGGGGGAAGAAGGAGGATGAGGAAGAAGAAAGCAGAAGAAACTTGGTCCATCTCAACATGACAAGCTTTGCACAGAAGCTCTTACAGTTGAAGATCTCCTGATAGCCGGCCGTGCATCAGTAGTACAAGTAGAAAGATTTCTCGTTCTCCAGTAGACATCATGTTAGTTCTGACACATCTGCTACTACTGTTACCTAGGATACGGGTCCAGGAAAAGGTTGTGGTCTAGAGCTTTGTGGTAGGTTGTGCTTCAAGCTCAAGCGAAAAATTACCTTTCTCAGAAAGTTTTAATCAGCCGCGTATACAAGATGGTTGCATGGTTATTCACATGTAACGAGTTGCTGTTCAAATACTGAATGGACGGTTCACAGATCCCATGAGAACTGACCCCGCCTTGGCCCTGGGACCGGCGAACATAGATCTAATGGCCTTGCATAGCATAACTTGAATGGAACGTTATAATACTAGAAGCAGTTCTCTCAGCTCTGGAATGTGTTTAGCTCCTTAGCCCAAGGTCTTCCAATACAACCCCCCCCCTTTCCCTCCTCACTTTTGTTTCTTCTCGATTTGAGATGCAGCCCCTGCGTCGCATTTGCTTTGTGTGGCTCTTTTTCTGTTCCTCTCCATGTCCGAGTGTGGAGTAGCCTTTAGTGTATCTCGTTTGATAACGTAATTTCACGAGCCCTTTTCGACTCATCCATTATTTTACCAGCTGGGTTTCGCTAGCGCTCAC
>BMAT01007493.1:197569-212184 GCA_019649035.1 Elysia marginata | reverse complement strand
TTTAAATTGGTAAGAATGATTTGCAATAACATTCTTGTCTGTATTTGAAACTTTAAAAAAACTTTTAAATATTCAATGCAGCCTAGAACGCTATTGGAAATCATCCTTACCACCTTCAATTAGGTTCATTTGACTATTATTCATGCTTTCTTTTACGAAGAAATACTTCCTTCGTGTAAGTGCATAATGTTAATACCTTTTTGAAAGTGATATCAATGTAGTGTGTATGTAATTTTCTTGTACATCTATATTTCTTGACAAAACCAAAACAATGTGCGTCCGGAAAAGGACAATATAGATTTATCTTAATAATATCTTTTTATCTTATGGCCTGGTAATTCTAAGGCCATCTGAAATATTTAGCTTCGTTATACATACAACAATGCAGACTTGATTTTTATTTTTATTTTACAATAACGCATAGCCCTTTAGTTTCTACTAATTGTTTTTAATATATTCCTAACCATGGTACCGTTTCGGTAGTTAGTCTGAACATTTTTACAGATTCATAACATATCGATAATGTTAAAATACTATCTAAAGCGCCCACAGCAAAGGGAACAGCTTGGGGTGTGAGACGCACAGCTAGCCAAGTAATAACTTACAGGCTCCCTAAACCATCCACATAGAGTGTTCGCCCCATTGGCCAAGCAGCGTCTCACCATACATCACACACCAGCATCAAGTTCAATGTTGAAATATTTAAATATCAGTATTATGTAATGCCATTGCAGTATAACTGTCGATACTGGTATAATCGTTGTTATTATTACGTCACGAGAATAGAAAATTATCATGGCTGGTCGGCTGCTCTTTATGTTGTAATGTATATCTTAAAACAGAGCTAGATTAAAGCCAAGACTAAATAAAAAAAAACACACACACACACACAAAAAAAACAACAATCAGTACTTGCACGAAGCCCGAAAGCCTTTGAGGAGGAGTGTAAAAAAAAGAACAAAAAACAAAACAAAACAAAAACAAAGAAAAATGTTCCATGAATAAATCAAGCGTTTTAAATACTACAGCAATAAGTTCAGCTTCTCTGCATCTCCCTTCCTAACCTGATATTTCATTTTTTTTCGCAACTGGAAAAAAAGAAAAGAGTGTTGAAAGAATTAGCATTTCAGCACCCCTGTTGTTCTGTAAGACTGTTGAGATTTTCCATAAAATTCATTAGATGCAGTCTGGTCTTTCAAATTTATTTCCTTTTACATCTCTGACGATCCATTTACCATGTTCTAAAGAGAAAAAAAACATGGTTAAGCCAGAATTTAAACGGTTTTAGGTGCAAATATATTCAAACTAAAAATGTGGTAGCTCCTGTCATATTTTTTTTTTTGCTATTTACTTCGATTCAAAGTTTTGAAGGAGAAAAAAAGGACAGCGAGATTTAAGTTGTCGGTAAATCCTAACAGGAAGGGCGTCTTATGACGATTCACCCCGTTCTACTCTCTGTTGGTTCAAGCTATTTTGTACTTATCTATCTGTTGTCCTCGTGTACAACAGTCACTATTTGGTAAAAAAAATTAAAATTTGCCAATCTCACAATTCCTCACGTTCTGTCTATCGTTCTTGTCTGCCTCCCATCCCCCTCTGTTTCCAGGTCTTTCTCTATTTTACATGTCTCTTCTTTCCCATGATTCTTCCATATTCTGATGTATGACGCGTATACCACAACTTTAAGTTGTGAAGAATAATAATGCATTTCCTTTTCCTCTTTATTTAGCGTTTTGCCAGTCACAAATTAAAACTCTGCCAGTTATTCCTTTCAAGCTCCTATGTTTTTTTAATATAAAACCGTCTTTTTTGTGGTCATAAAATACATGACGAAGCCCTTCCTAACTCAGCTATATCTGATTCTTCATCTTGCCATCTCTCTCTTTTATCAGTCTTCGTCCTAAAATTGTGTTCGATGGTAATTCCTTTTTATTAATTTAATCTCTTCCACTGTTACTTAATTTACACATTGTCTTAACTGCAAAAACCTTTTTTAAAATATTTCCTTTTAAAGTACGCTGTCTGACTGTCGATCTATCTGCGCAGCTAGAGATGAAGATTCAGTTAGCGTCGTGGATGTGTTGACACACCGTTTCAGAAGCATTCATGACAATTTATGTTTCAATGAGGTTCAAAAGATTAATATGTTGATGATTGTCTTTCTGGTGTGAGAATCCTCTTTTTCTACGTGAAAAATACTGGTTTAAAGGTAAAGCTTTTAACTGAATCCCAAAAGATATAAAAAAACCAGATAAAAATAATTTAATATTATGATCTCAATATCTGGTTCAGATTTTGTTTTCATTATAATACGACTTTCACCGCTCGTTTAAATAAGATAGATTTGAAGGGTTAGTTCAACTTTTGTTTTTCATTATTGTTTTGTCAAACATATATAAGAAAAATCCAGGTTTCTAGAAAAACATGTCCTCTTTCTTGGTATGATGTTATCCAATTTTGCAGGTAAGCATTACTCAATTCGTTAAGTTATAATTTTTTATTACGATCCGTTTCACGATTTTACTTGATGTAATATTTTAAAGGCTTTTTAAGGTAATATGCGTACAAAATTGCCACCTTACCGAATTTCCGTTGTACTTTTAAAATTTGTAACTATTTCAGTTATAGGTTAACAAAGGTTGGGTTTTCCTCAGCCATTTACCACCCTTTTGCTCTAAACTATGTAAAAGTCAACAAAGCACAATCAAATGAAAAAGAAGATGTAATGATAATAGTTAATAGTAACAATAACAATAATATATAAATAAACAAAACTTGTATAGCACTTTCCCTAAAACAAAAACCCAAAAGACCTCAGTTAAAGATATAGGATCGATGCAATTAAAAAAATCAATACACCACGAAACAAGAATGTTATTATAAATACTAGACACGATCTACATGGTTTTTTTTTTCAAATATATCACATCGTTTTTGTTCTGTTTTGTTTTTTACATATTTTATACCTATGTATTGCTCGGTTAGTCAATAGTTGGAATATTTTCTTTTAGGATTTGAGTTGTTTTTCTTAAGCTCAGGTTTGGAATCTTTGTTCATGTCCTTGGCGTTATTACAGATTAAATCTGGAAGTGAAGAAAGGCAGTATCAAGGTCTGTACGCATATTTTCTTGGTCCCCCTATCAAAATGTTTTACATGTAGTTTTTTTTTTTCAAACAAATCCTTCATACTCGATAAGATCGTACATTTTATAAATTAAAAAAGGCCTAAAATCAGTTGTAGCTTGTCAAAATATTTGATCTGCTGACATAGTTGCCAATGGTAAGATGGGCAGTAAGTACGTAAGGAAGTAAGTATCTGTTATACTTTCGTTACCGTTGCCAAAACAAAACAAAACAAACAACAACAGCAACAACAAAATAAGTAACTGGTAAGCGTAAAGCCTGAAACAAAAACGTATTCTCGAGCAAACAATAGTGAAGCACGAACAAACAAAACAAAAAAAAAAACTATGATGTGTAACTTTTTTACATTTTAAACAGAACATGTTGATTTCGATACGTCAAATAGGATTTTGTCTACCTCAAGAAACCTTTTTAGTGCAGTAGCAATGCGTTTACCTACGGAAAAACCTACTGAAACTGTCTAACAGAGCAAGTTGTTAGTTTTGAAACTAATGATATTTCTGTTTTCTTTTTACGCCTTATATAAAATTTGCACGGTAATTACAAATAACTACAAAAGCTACTGAAGCTTTAATTTTTAAAGTTCCTCAGATAACTTGAAAGGACGTCGTGATATATAAAAAAAGAGAACAATCTCGTCAAACGACCAGGGTCAAATTGTACAAAAAAGGGAGAAGCCAGACTATGAATACAAGGGTTTGATACCAAAACATTAAAATCTTTGAAAAAGATTTTAAAAGAGAATGGTCCTGTAAGGGGACTTCAGGGTGGTTCCACACGTTCATGCGAACTTTATTAACACCGACAGTTGCTACAGGTCAGATTCCCTCTGCCTTGAAAATCGACCCGTTTTGAAGTTGAAATAGTTTTCACCTTTAGGTCATAGCTATTGCACGGAGAACATTAACTTCTCCAGCTTTTGAGGAGGAAGTTTATTGCCTTCTCTGAACTTTAAGAGTTTTTTTTTCAACTTTACTAAGAGCTAAAAGCAAACAAAAAAAAACAAATCTTCCTAATTTGAGAGAGCGCGACGCGCTTCTTTGTAATTATATATCATGGTTAAGTTTTATCGTGAAGAAACCTTCCGCTTTTCCTTTGATCGTAACCGTTAGGCTTAATCGGTACACAGTGATTAATTTCGTGATGAGTGATTACCAACAAGATTGCTCATCGAGAAAATTTGTTAGTTCTTCTAAATATCTGTATTTATACGTAGCCACCAGAAGAATAGGCCTATCACAATTACTGCAAAAGGCTCATTATCTAGTAAAATACGTAACCTAATCATAGTAAAGATGTTACCCGGTAAGCATAGAAAACATACAATCATTTCACAAAGACAATGTTAATAAAAGAGGAAATAGAATGTTTACTGTTCTTAGGCATTAATTTTAACGAGAACCCTAACATTATTATTTGAAAATTTTGATATTTTTTGAGAAGATTAAAATCATCGCTACGATTACTATCAGAAACACCACCACCGCCAACGCCACCACCATCATCATCATCATCATCATCATCATCATCATCATCATCATCATCATCATCATCATCATCATGTAATGTCTTCAAACACTGCAAGTTTGTTATCTATGACAAAAGGGCTGAGCTTCGATGCATTAAAATGACGATTCGAATTTTAACTAAGCAAAGAAAAATAGTTTGATTTTCTTTCTCCATTTGGAATGACCTTGAACATTCCATCTTGTTCCAAAACAATGAAAACTGCAGCTGCCTAAAGCAGCCTTTCAAGAGAATGTGCACAGACGAATTGCGCCAATCTGTGTATTGTTATTCCTTGAAGACAAAAGTTTTGTTAGCTTCTGAGTTTACGCTGGTGGGAAGTAAAGTCTATGGACACTGAAAACACATACATTACTGGGGGGAAGTGGAGAGATTATGCTGATAACGGTCGGAATCCCATCGACTGGCCAGAGGCTAATTTGGGTGGCGGGTAATGGCGACATAACCACCAGTTCTAGGCGGTAACCAAGGGCGATCAAATGGCGATATATATCTCGCAGAATCGATGACGCCCGTAGTGATATCTCTCGTCTGATGGTTGGTTTTCTCAGTGAAGATAATGCTCATCCTGGGTGGCTTTGGTAAATGAGAAAAGAGATAGATAGATAGATAGATAGATAGATAGATAGATAGATAGATAGAGAGAGATAGATATAGAGAGAGAGAGAGAGATATCAATTAACAGATATCGATGGCAGGCACATGAAACCTCTGATTTTAATACAGGAAAAGAAGCCACATCAGAGGTTTGATGTGCCTGCCATCGATATGCAATAATTGCATAGATGAGTGAATCTATGAATAACTCAACTATAAAGATTTATAGATGGATGTGCTTCTTAGTTTTTCAGGTTATATAAACACCACTAACTTAATGTTAGACTAGTATCCAATCTCCCAGCAGTCTTGGCCAGTTTTCTCAACGGGAGTTCTGCATTTTTTTGCGGTAGCTATACACATCTACAACATTTACCACTTTTATCTGATATCGATATATGCTTCTCATCTCATTTGCTTTTACTAGGCTAGGATTTTTGTTTTCCTCACAGCAAAAGAGAAGCTGATTTGATAAAGTATTTTTTTAACAAACAATGTCATGTTAGTGTATTAGTCCTGAGATTGTTGTTCCAACCTTTTGAGAATACGGTCGTGAATAGATTTCAACATAATTATACAAGATATGCAACAATTGTAAGGTGCTTATGGGAAGCATTTTTAGTTCATCAGATCTGAAAATTTGGTAAATAAATTCAATTTACTGGATCGCTTCACTTATTTACATACATAATAAAAATCTTTATGAATTTAACAAAAAAAAAATCAACAAAAAACAAAAGAAAATATAACAACGAAGTGATCACACAAACTGTACTTAGAAGAAAAAGTAAGGAATAATTGTTTAGAACTTCAACAGTACAGGTTTTTTTTCGTTTTTTTTTCGGAAAGGATACAGCTGTATTTCTGTTGTGGGGTGTCCTCTCTAAGCTCAGCCATTCCAGTCACCTATGTGGTGCGGACAATCTGGTATCGATTAACCGTCTTTGGTCATCATTCTGAACGCCGGCGTTTCTAGGTTTTATAGGATCTCTCTGAAACTTATCCTGGCTTTACGACTCGAGTACACCAACTTAACCAGTAAAACCCGCCCGAGAGACTAAGCTGATTCTCAGAGATGCGGTTTTTTTTTTGTTCTTCTATTTGTTTAAAAGAACAAAATTATTCTGAAACGTGAAAATTCTTAATCAAAATGTGTCCGTCTTCCTCTTCTTTATTCCTCTTGTCTTTTCCGACCCTTTTCTCTCTTTCTCTTTTTTATTCTCTCTCTTTATCTAATTTAATGTTACATAAATCTTGTATATGTATATGTTATAATTTATGTATAAAACGACATGCATGAAATAAAAAAAAAACCTTAAAAAGGTAGTTATGAAGTCGCCTTTTCAAAGAAAAAGACCAGATGAGGATAAGAGGACATAGTTCAGTTTGATAGTTGACAGACTTTCGCAACTAACTCTGGATGTAAATAAAGTTAGTGTTTGATCTGAACACAACGTCGATTGTTTCTATACGAATGGCATTTGAGGCCTCCTGTACACAACAAAATGAAATTATTCATTTTTAAGAGCCTAATAATAAAACTAATAAAATAAAAAAGCAAAAAGTATCGCGGAATAACTAACAAATTTAATTAATAACAATAACAATTATTGATGGATCGCCTACTCCAACACAACTAGATATCTAGCTCCAAGGAAAGAAGCAAAAAGTAGGATATAGATAGATTTTAAAAAGAGAAAAGGGGGGGGGTGTAAACTGGGAGGGATAAAAACCAAGAGAAGCAAAGAAATAGAGTGTGCTAGACACTTAAAAGTACAAGCAGACGCACGAGTAGAAAAAGGAGCAATGGCGGAAGAAGATCTTGGCAGAAAAGGAATCATAACTTTAGACTGAACTGAAAGAAAAAAATAAGATTACAAAATAGGATATCCGTGCGGCTCAAACACTCATAACTTACTATATCGATAAATAATTTGGCATTTCTCTAGACAGATGGGCACACAGTTACACAAGCGGCTGAAGTAAATTGGAACGGAGAAAAATATTAAAACTCAAGTATAAAAGCAATCATCATTAAACAAGAGGTATCATAAAACTGTTGGTGAAGGGCTGGGACTATGGAGGTTTTTTTTGTCAGAATATCCTGGCTTTCTGGGGGAAGGAGGGGTGTTGTGCAAAAGCTCCACATTGACGCAACGTTCTGTAATATTTGAATTCCACATTGTACATGATTTACTACTAAAAAAAACCAGCCCCCACGAAGCAGTTCAGGGTTAAAGTTCACAGAACTCTTTTGTGTATAGAGTTCTCTTCCTGACCGAAGAACTCAATATCTCCGGTCTCTGGGCGAGGACGCGTGATTATTTGGCATGGGCTTCCGACTGCTTCCCCGGAGAAAACTACATCCAGTCGTTACGTTACGTGCTCCTATAGAGACTCTGCTCCAAGATCTCTCAACCTCTCGTAGTAACAAAGTATTCCATGACTTTCTTCCATCTCAATTAAAAAAAATTAACTCTTTGTTTAAAATCTTATGCGAAACCATGTAATTTTCTTAGCCGTTTACAACACATATGTTATTTTATTTCAATTCCAGGCTGCTCCTATTATACGTTAGGTGAACTATAAACAAAGGTTTTATATGCATAACCTTTTCAATAATCCTTAGTTCTGTTTAACCTTGTATACTTATCGATTTGATAAGTTCAGTTCCAAAAATCATTCTAAATTGTAACTTAGGTTTATGAAAGATAAAGAAAAAAAAAAGGTGGTTGGCAGTTAATTTCAACAGAAGGCATAGGCATCAAATTTTTTTTTCATAACAACTCTAGTCTTATTAAACTAACTAAAAAGATTTTTTTAACAATAATCTCTACAGCGGCTCATTTCATCGGTTTGACTAACACAACCCCACCAAGTTTTATAAAGCAACTTTATAAAATGAAGATAAGTGCATTCGTTGACTTTTCCTACATCAAACTTTCACCAAACTGGCAATCAAGACTACGTGCTTTTTGTTGTTCTTTTTTTAATTAGTTTTTAAAATTATTATTATCAAAATAATAATAATAATAATAATATTATTAATAATAATTATATTAATAATAAAAATAATACTAATAATAATAATATTAATAATAATATTAATAATAATAATTATAATAATAATAGCAATAAAAAATACCTGTCCAGTTAGACCATGTCATAAGACATGTATTTACAAAAAAACAATTACTGGCTTTCAAATTAAGTTTTCAGATCACAACTTTACAGTTAAAAGTAAAGTCATTCTTTACGACAAAAAAATTTAAAAGAGCAGAATCTAGCAAACTGTGCGTATAGGTTATATGTCGAGAACTAACATCTACATCGAAATTCACCCTTAAGCCTGAGGTTTAATCTATTCAAAGATTGATCTAGATCTAACGGAATACTAGAACCAACATAAACGTGATCACATTGACATTCTGCAGACTACTGGAATGATTTGTGATCTGTGTAATAATTACTAACAGTTAATTTCATCCGACCGATAATAAAGAAAAGCTAAACACAAAAGGGCTTTTTCAATTTGCAAATATAAACAAAAAACGGGGATGCAATCGGATCTTTTCTAAATTCATTATAAAATAAGCATTTACTGCAGTCTCACACTTGTTCAAAGTTTCAATATCAAGATCAGTCGCAACAAACAAACAAACAAAAAATAAAAAGCAAAAATGTGTGATAGAGTCGTTTGAATTTAAAATTTGGAGAAGTTTTTAAATTTTTAAGTCAAATGGAAAACCAAACAACGACTAAAACAAAAAAACAACAAAAAATGTCAGAAATATGTTTTTCTAAAGGGCCCGCTATAAAGATAGTGTTTGCAAACTAATGCAATTATTCTCTGCCTCATACAAACCCCCAGTGATAGGTTTTGTCATTTAAGTTTTTTCAGATCTGGTAACCCCAGTAACCAAACACACAACACAAGTTTTGACTTCGGTCATTACACGTGATTTGCGCCGAGATCTAAGATTCTCTAGCCTAATGCAGGGACGGGTCAGACCAATTATTGCTCACAGGCCTGCCTGTCAGCAAAGACTCCAGTATGTCTACACCTGGCACCTCGCATCTCACAACAATCTGAGAGAGAGAAAGAGATAGAGAAAGAGAGATATATAGAGATGGACAGATATTGAGACAGAAAGAGGGAGAGAGACAGAGAGAGGTTGAGAAAGAGACGCAGAGAGAGACAAAGAATGATACAAAGAGAGAGATAGTAAGAGAGATATAAATGAGATATTTATATATAGAGATAGAGACAGAGACAAAGAGAGAGAGAGAAAGAAAGAGAGAGAGAGAGAGAGAGGGAGAGAGAGAGAGAGAGAGAGATCAAATAGATGATGTGGTGCAGAGTTTAATGCTTACAACATAATTATAGGCAGTCGTGACAAAAAGTCTTTGGAAAGAGGGACGGGAAAATGGATCAAGAGAGATACTGATATTCGGAAAAGCCATGAGCCAAAGATGATATTTCAGATAAAAAGATGAAATGTCAGAACAAAAGAAGAAAAAAACTAATGAGCTGGAAACGCTTGTTAATCCATAACACGAATAAATCCTGTATTTTGTTTCCTAGTCTCATACAAGTGATTGATGTTTTTTTTCGAGGAAACGTTATTTTCGCACTTTCTTAAAAATAAGTGCCTAGCTTAGATATTATTGGCTTGGCTTGCGGTATCATCAGGATTGATGTTTGCTGCTGCACAAGAAGACTTCACAATCCCTCTCCATATAACTCTGTCCCGACTTTTCTGCGATATGCTCTGTAACTTCAGCCCTGTTGCTTTACTGACTTGGTCAACATAGGATAATGATGGCCTGCCTCTTCCTCTTTTTGCTTCTGTTTTTCCTTCGAAGATGGTCTTCATTAAATCGGTTTTTGTATTTCTTTCTGCATGTCCAATGTACTTAAGCCTTCTTTCTTTTACTAGTTATAGTAGTGTCCTTCCAGTCCCCATTTCTGCTAACACATTTCCATTTGTTCTTCTGTCTTTCCAGCTCACTCTTAGTAATCCTCTGAAAAACTACATTTCAGCTGCCTCTATCTTTAATTCATCCGCTTTCCTCATTGTCCACGTTTCACAACCGTAGAGCATTCTTGGCCATACCAAAGTTTTCAGTAGTTTAAATTTGAGAGGTTTTGGGATTGATTTGTCTTTCCAGATGTTATTGAGGCTGACCATTCCTTGGTTTGCCATTGCAATTCTTGTACTAATATCTTTGGTGCATGTGCCATCTGATGTTTTGATTGAGCCAAGATATTTTAAGTTATCTACATTTTCCAGGCTTGTTCTGTCGATCTTTATATCTGGTTCTACATTACTAGTTTCTTTGCTTGCTGGTATATGCATAACCTTTGTTTTTTTGGCATTCAGTAGGAGTCCAGCTTGCTGACCTGCATTGTTGACTCTGTGTAATATCCTTTTCATGCTGGTGAGGTTGTCTGATAAGAGTGCTGTGTCGTCTGCATATCTGAGGTTTGTTATGTCTTTGCCGCCTATGTTGATACCCATATCATTTATATCTGCCTGTCTCATGATTTGTTCTGTGTACAAGTTTAGATATTGTATTCGTCGCAAAAGACGAAGCTGATTATATTGAGAATGGATGACAGTGGAATCCCAAAACAGATATTTTGAGACGTGAGATTGAAGAAAGAGAAAGAAAAAAGTCCGAAGCTGAAGCTTTTGGTAGGATGATACATGCAAATTGAGTCTGTTCAAACGTGTCCCTACGCCAAACTTAGTATACATTGTTGAAAAAAGAGCCGCATCTCTTAACGAATGGGCAACAATTTTAAGAGAAGCGCCTGAAACATATCGTTTATTAAACGACAGTGGCAGGGAGGTCGGAGAAAGAAATGAGATAGACAGGGGATTGTAAAATGTGTTTCAGATACGTGTATATAGAGAAATGTAGATACATTAAAAACTCATGCTTACTGGGGGAAAGTGCTCAATAAACTTGGGATGTTCTTTAAAAAAAGTAATATTAATTTGATTAATGCTTATGTTTCGCCAAAATAAAAAAAGCCAACTTAATAATGTTTCGTTACAAACCCTCCAACTCAATTTGTTCTCGAATGTTTACTTCGTGTACAGAAGAATGTTACATAATACGCTGCATTCTATTAACCCGCTCAATAAATTGAGCGCGGTGTAGGCTCGTTCTATAACAAGTTTGCCGGCGACGGAGCATATTAATTTATGAATTGCGGGCAGAAAAAAAAAGATATTTATACTTTATGGTGATAGATTGCCGTGAAGCTCGAAGAAATAGATTCCACATGTATCTTATTCCCTAGACAATTGGACCCCTCAAATCCCAGAATCTATCTTACGTCTCATTTAACATCCAACTTTGTTTTGTCTTTTGATGAATTAAAAAAGAGGTCTCTCTGATTGCATCAACTGTTGTCTATGGGAATTCCACCAAATAGACTCTAATTCTCTTCCGGATCTTTGTTCCTTGAATCTCAACATTTGCCATCTCAGTCTGATAGGTTGTTGTCCTTGACAAGATCTGTTGTATCCAATTGTTCTCAATACAGTTCAAATGAGTCAATTTCGCAATTTAGATATTATAAGACTTTGTATTTTTTCGAGCTATGAATTTGTATGAGGTTCTAAACCTTAAAAGTTTTATGTAATTATCAATATTTTGTACAAATAATTATAATGAAACTTGTGGAGTTTAACAATAACATATAAACAGAGAAAAAATAGACATTTAAATGACGTTTTTGCATATTAGGATTTTGGACATCCAACTCAATTTGACTGCTTTCAAGACAGTTTACTTCTGTGTCATGGCCTGAACACAGTTTTATTGCAGGACACTGATTTTCTCTGCATTATTATGAATTTTAAGTCGGTTAAATTTATACAATTAAACAATTCACTCTAACTTTCCCCAGTCTACCTACCCGTAAAATGGGTATCCAGCAATGCTCAAGTTTGTGATATGTGCCTGCAACACTCTGCCTATGGGTAAAAAAGTGGCTTCCAAATGTTCTGGTCTGCTGGGGCATTAGTGGCGCTGTTCTTGCGGCGACACCGTTACGCTGAGTAAAAAAGCTAAATTTCCAGAATGGGATGAATGTAGTATAATGAAAAAAAATGAAAAAATTACTATCTTCATATCAAGAGAAACTTCTATTTAGAAACCCAGCTGATTCCACCAGCTTCATAATGACTGTTTGCGAGCGCTCACGCTCTATGGACATCTACTATGTACTATTTTTAATACAAGCTGCAAGATATGCTCTGTTGTAATTCAATCGGTTTGTAGATCTGCCCTGCATAGCTATAATCACCATTGCTCTGATATGCTTAGAGAACTAAAAGCATTACTGGTGAACAAACCTGAGTTAGATACTGGTGTCCAAAAGAAAGTATTCATTTATACCTCCTTTTATATTGAATGCCAACAACACACGGTTAAAATAAGAGGAACCTGATGGCTTTTTACTAAGATGTTGAATGTAGATTGGATAAATTTGAGATTAAAAGCAGCATAGATGACGACTTTGATTTTTGGATACCAACGCTTTTAAAGAAAATATTCCTATAGAGATACGACGCAATATTTTCGGCAAAAGGTGACACCTGGTCAGTCCTTTACGGACTGGGAAAAGGGAATGTGCCTTCTCGCGACTGTATAGAGTGGAGGATTTATAGAATTAACCAACTTGTTACAGGAAATTAACTAGCCAATAATATCGTCTTCCGTTGACTAAACGCAACAAGTTCTAACTAATATAGCAATTAATTAACCGGGTATTATGCATGTATGAATAGGCAAGGAACAGCGGGAAAACCAAAAGAAGTTAGTTATATTTTTTTTTTGAGAAGTAAAATGTTCCTTTGACCTGAATTTTATTTATTGTGGGTTCTCATCTATTACATTCAATATCTAATGTGCCTTCATGTTGCATTGATCACACAAATGCCCCTCCTCAAGACTTGTGTCACTTTCTGTCTTGAAGAACAGCATTCCAACAATCAACCAGCGCTTCCAGGATTTCTTTGGGCGGTGGCTACCTTTTCATTTCATCCTCACACATGTTGCATCAGGCTCATAATTTAGGTAGATGCCTCTCGCTCGTTTTGCGATAGCACCATAATCATGCAATCGTCATGTTTTCTCACGAAAAATCTTGATGGTTTTAAGAAGAGCCCTCAGAAAATTAATGAAGTCTTGTACACCGCCGGTGCATTCGCGCCCTTCGTGGGAAGGCCTGCGCGTAATGAATTAGCAGAAGCTGTTGAAGTCAGGCCACCTTCCACGTAAACATCGGAACCGAGACGACGTGAAACTGCTTGGCAGCTGAATGCCCGGTGGCTACGGATGTTTTGAGCAGCTATCTCAACACTTTGATAGCAATATATCAGATATGCAACCCGTGAAAACCTATCAAAGGGCAGAGATAGAAGTCCTGCGTCTCCCAATTTTTGAGGTGTCTCTTGTGGAACTAGTGGCAAGAAAAAGCCTTTGCAAGGTTGAAATCTTCCTCCCAGTCAAATTGAAACTTAAAAAAGTAGAACACCCTTCTTTGAGACGGCTTATTGCCCGCCTACGCTGTACTGAAGAAGATCGCGCCGTGGCAAAAACTCACTAGAAATTAGGTTACAAAATTACTTTTTTTGTTCCAAGAGTCCAGGAAACTCACCGAGTCATTTAAAATAACCTACATCCTCATTTAAAATCAAAAGGTGCATTTAATTGTCAATTTACAGGAAATAATACGTGATCACAACCCCACATGTTTATATTGATCTCATTGGAAAAAAGTGTCCACTGCAGCTTACTTTAAAATTTAGGCGATCAGTGAACAATGGAAAAAGTTAGGTTTGGTGAAAAAAGTATACTTTGTTTTCGACGTGTGTGCATACTGTTCCCTTCGCATGACGCACATGTCATACTAAGGATAAGTATGGTGACGCACTGATTAAACCGCCAGGGTTTTTTCTTTTGCTTTCACAATGTGATGCACCTTATGAAAAGATGAAGGTGGTAGGGACATACTATTTTTCAAAGTACGTATCGAGTCAAGAAGTAGTACTTGGCTTAAGGTTGATATGCGCCCCATGTAAAAGGACCAAAAAGACCGTCAGTCATCTTTTAAATCAGCATTGAAGTGAAAAGACTGCTCGTAATGGAACACAAGTCACGTCGTGAGTGGGATCCAGACCTGTAGTGATGTAGCGACCGTTTATCTCCAGTGACGGCACTGATAGACCCTGCCTGAGCTTGTTATTGTCGGGCCTATGCTGAGAGGGGATGCTCTCGAATTCTCCTGGGTCACAACTTTAACTATCTCATGCCATTTTATCATA
>BMAT01007493.1:161863-173396 GCA_019649035.1 Elysia marginata | reverse complement strand
CCCCCCCCCCCCCCCCCCCGCGGTGTTATCTTGTTCTATCGCTTTCTTCGTTTTACACCAGATAATCATGTTCATGTTCAATCCCTTGTCGTCGTCGCGGGGTCATCAGGGCTGAAGAAGCAGCATTTCTCCTCCACGTTGGTCTGTCATTGACCTGGATCAGGAGGTCCGGCAAGGTCATCTTTGTCTTTTTTCTTTGACGTTGTCTGGTCAAGATAGAACTTCCTTTGTCTTCCTCGTCTGCGACCTTCCTCCGCTGAAGCCTGCATGATGGCCTTGCAGCGACTATCATGTCGGGTTATGTGTCCACATAGGGCAAAGTAATACTGAAGTCACGAGGTTCGGAAAACAAGGGTATGAAAGAAAACGAGTATTTTAAACATTCTTCAAGCATCGGGCATTTTAGAGTGATGATTTTTTTCCTTTTTATTTCTCGAACCATAACTAGCTATAATAGATATCCTATCCAGGTAAAAAAATACCGGATCACCAGTAGAGACTGAAAAACCAATAAAAAAAAAAGAAAAACAATAAAATAGGTGACTTTAAACAAGCTAGCAGATCAAGAAAACGTAAGTCGTAAGAGATTTAGCTTAGTTTCCGTTTCCCTTAGATTAAAAAATGGCCTGTTTAACACAATTAAGAAATTTAAAAAAACAAAAACTCATTTGTTAAAATGTTTAATAAATTTGTAGCTAAGGTGGCTGAAGAAAAAACTTGAATACCTAACCGTAAAAAATATGCAACATCCAGTTTATTTACTCTCTTTTTCTTAAAACCCCGGTTAAGCTGTTTTACCTTTTACCCTGAAGTAAAAAAAAAATTCTTTTTTTTTAGTTTCATTAACGTAATTCTTTTCCTCGTAACTTTGTACAAAGAAAAGAGACAAACCCTGCGCATAATAGAATTTGGAGCATCATCCAAACTGGAGCAAGTTGAGCAAGGTCTAATCAAGCGTATTGATAGCGTTAGATAATATATTGGATCTAAGTGAGCGGCGCACTTGCGCAATAAAATTTGAACGTAAACTCAAGAGGTTGGAAATGATTGCCTTAAAACTGAAAAATAAGTGTCGTGTCTCATGCTGCATGTAAGATTGCAATTCAATAAGTTCCTCCCCAAAAACAGTAAAATTATTATATGTTAGGAATTTATTAGACTTCTGAATTTTCTTCTTTACCTTGACTCAGTTAGTTACGAGTAATTTTCAAGCTAATCTTTCTCTACTTTCGATATTTCTTTTTTTTTACCTGCGTTATCCAATGCAGGTTTGCATAATATCATCAATTTTCACGATAATCAATTCTTATCTTTCATACTATCTGCCCAACCTGATTTTAAGCGTTACATTCTCGTTTTTCTTTTCCTTTTTTACACCTTCCAGAAGACTTCTTGCACTCAAAACCATGTTCTCTTGCTCTAATGTTTGTTTTCAGCGTGTGCGTTGATAACCTGTCTCGCCATGTTGTTACCAGTGATGGAAGTTTATTATAAAAATGCTATGTTGCATTTTCGATCTTCAAAAAGACCAACCTAAAAAGAAGAAACAAAAGAAAAAAAGTCACGTCAAACTTGTAAATCCAAAGTTTATTAGCTGGAAATTTTCACATAAAAGCTAGGACATGAAAACATTATCTCAGTTGTCTGGATTTTCCTGATAAGTTATCATACATCTTTTTTAGAAATCGAAAAACTTATTGCATTGAGAAAAATACAACATATTTTTCGTTTACTACAGAAAAAAAATATCCTTTGGCTAAAAAACTCAACCACATTTCATGCGATTAAGCAGTAGAATTCCTTTTGATTGTAGATAAACATGGAAAACCTTTAAGTAAATAGATTATTAATATTCATTGGTCTTGATCATCTGGTAGACCTAGCTTTTTTCATTTGATTGCTGTATCTTTACAGTAACTGCTGCTCCATAGTAACCAATAGCAAACAAAGGAAGTTTGAAATGCTTTAAGCGCTTTACAAGCGTTCTCCGATAGGCTACGGCGAACTAAAATACCATCTGAACTACAGAGGAGCAGCAAATAAGAGCATCATTCTAGCATGTCGACATCATCTTTCACTGCCCGTAGTCAACTACTCCTTTATTGCATCAGTGAGGCGGAGAAATGTGTTTAAATGGCCTTCCTCAACGACCAAATGTCGACCTGCCGAAACCGGGACTCCAACCCTGCAATTCTCTGTCCGGAAGCCGAGCGTCAACTACTAGACCACGACGTTTATCTTCCTTATTACCGCCAATTAAACTGCAATACTGATCTAGTACCTAGCATTTGATGCAGCCTTTAATGTTGGCAAACACAATACAGAGCGCTCTATCTAGTCTGGTACTAGTAATAAACGACGACACACGGGCGGCATTAAAGCTATCGCGTGGTGGCGATACGCAATCAAGCGAAAAGAGCGCTATCTTTGGGACTGTTTCAGGACTAAACTCTCTTGTGTGTAAAATTCAAAAGGTGGGCTCACCAGCGAACTGTTTAGTGGGCAAGGTAGTTTATTCGAATAACTCTAATGCTGAATCTAAGCCTAAAAACTCACCATTGCGCAAGGGGAACTACTCTTAGAGAATTTTTATAAGGTTCATTGAACAGTCCCATAAGTGTAGCCGAACTTTAAGATACCAAAAACAATGCCGTCAGAAAGAGCAGATTTCGAGTTTAAGTTTTTGCACATGCACCTCTTAACGAATCTTTAAGTAATCATAGAGGGAATGGCGGAATAAAAGCGCCGGTATTTATTGTTCAACTATTGGTTCGTACACAAGCATTTCCCTTAAAATTCAAGATACGAGTTCAATTATAGCAGCTTTGGCCCAAATGTTGTGTACTGTGCTACCTTTATTTTGTCTGAATAAATAATGGAGGCAGCCACTGCGCAATCAAATGATTGAAATATTGTAAAGGTATGAAATTAGCAGTGGAGAGAAGTAGGCTTTTTAATGGAAATGACCAAAATGTCTGCCTTTAGTATGATTCGAACCTTCGACTTATAGATGCTTCGGCACCCACCCACCTTGCCACTTAGAGAAACATAACTTAAACCATGTCTCCACTACGCGACATGGTTTAAGGAGCCAAAGATGATCAATAGGCAACTCAGAAATAAAAAACATGTTTCTCTACGCTTAACCACACCTTATTAGCGCTTTCTAGACGAGCGTAAGGGCTATGTTATACCAAATTTAATTTAGAAAATGTTACATATTTGCACATCACTATTATAATACTGCCTCTTTAGAAAAAAAAACAAACAACCAACTTCTTTTTTTATGAAAAGGAAGTAAAATGATAAACACCGAAGCGAATTAATTGTTATACAATCTCATATTTAAAAAGCATTTGAAATCATTATTACTTTATTTATAGACTCTAGCAAGAATGTTAAAAATTTGAAAAGATGGATCAAAATTCCTCTGGATTTGTTTGACTGCAGATTACTATCGGCACCGAACTGCAGTTATCATTTTACAGAACAATAAAGTTTACAGACTTTGATTGTTTATAGTGTAAGATTCTTAGGTTTTGTTTTAATAGCTTTCAACAAAGTTTTTTCCGTTTTCATATCATATTGTGCTTATCATTTGAACAACCAAAATGAAATCTACTCATAGTCAACCGCTGCTTCATAACTACTCTTAAACAAAATTTCCTCCAAGATCAATGCAAAATTTTCAGCGGAATTAGGAGTGAGACACGAGTAGGGGAACTTTTCTGCATCTAGCGTATTCTTTAGAAAATAGTTTAAAGACAGTACTATGTGATAATCAAAAGGGATAACCTGCTGTTTTTTCGAGTGCAATCATGTAAAATTTATTCGATAGATTTATTTTGAAGATAAACGTTTTTAGCTATATAGTTTTTAGTTCTAAAATCTAGATATGAAATCATTTAAAATTAAGGATGGTGTTTTTTCCCTGTGCCTTTTCTGTAATTTTGACCGGGGTTGGTTAGTTTTGTTAGTATTTCTTTCAGGCATGAAGGAAACAGATTTGTCGGAGTGCATTTATGCTTAAGATTATTCAGGTTTTAAGATATGGCAGATAAGATATACGAGTGATTTCCAGAAACTGTTCAGCAAAAGAGATGTTGCAAGAGACATGTTAGATCTGCTAATCATAATCCCTTCGCTCTATTGAGTCGCCTCAGTCCCTGGGACGCTTTTCTTATTTTACCTCTAATATCTTACCCTATAGAAGGTGAAAAATAAAAAAAAACTTACTAAATACAATAAAAAATGAAAGATATCTGACAATTTTTTGTTCATTATATTCTTGAACATAAGATAGAACATCCTTGTTGACAAGTGGAGTTTTTTCGCAGACAAGATGTTCGGCGAAAACAACTTATCTTTGACAGATTTATGAGAGTTTTGATGTGCATTGTTATCACCTTAAGTTGCAATCAAAAATCTTAAATAATGTTCTATCGGTAAAAACTGTACTATAAAATAAACAGTTATAGAGATAAATCCTGTTTGCAAATTTTCTCTATCGTGCTTCTCAGTCAGTGCGTCGCCTCATGACGTTCCTCCTTGATAGCGTTGTATTTCTCTCTCTCAGAGTCTCTCTCTCAGAGTCTCTCTCTCAGAGTCTCCCTCTCTCTCTCTCTTTCTCNNNNCCCTGTTTGTTTTAATTGCGGTATGTATACTAAACTGTATTCTAGGAATCCATCTATCTAATTATCTGTCTATCTATCTCTCTATCAATCTAAAAACTTAGAAATATTGAAAGCATATTCAACAAAAACATAAATATCTTTTTTGTGAAAAGTGTATCGTCTTGTTTTCATCAAAGAACATTCATGCTAATGAAGGCAAAGGATGCGGACCGCTGAGAAGACTTAAAACTGTGGGACGGAAGTGAACCAGTCGTCCGAAGAGATTGCGAGCAGCGGAATGATACAGAGTGTAACGGTTTAATGTTAATAATTGGAGAGATTTAGGTTATAGAGAAATGTGTATCTATCTATCTATCTATTTATCCATCTATCTATCTATCTATCTATCTATCTATCTATCTATCTATCTATCTATCTATCTATCTATCATACACGTACATCTATACCCTCATCATTTTGTTTTCCATTCTTCATATGAATCTAAACTTTCATTATCCAAACGATTAACAAAACACACTGGCTTTAAGATGAATGTCTTTATAAAGGCCGCTCCAACCCCACAGCACCTGTTCCACATAAGTGCCATAGCTCTTATAACGTCGCGACAGCTCCTCAACATAATTTACCTGCCGATCGGATGTTTGGCAAGCTTTGCCCTTCACAACTCAAGACTTCCACTCATGAACTGATTACACCTATTTGTCATCGTCTCCACCTTCGCGCCGTGAGCGAGCCTGTAAAAAAAGTTTCGTTTCTCAATCAAACTCGCTCTGATCTTCCTCTCACAACCTACGTTAGAATCATGAGAATCGAGTAATGCGAACACGGAACCGGGTTTTGTTGGGTAAATTAAGTTATTGTAAAACAAAACGTTTAGCTTTGAGGTAAAGGCAAATATGCCGAAGACCTAAGTTTGATATCATACTTTGTGAGTAAACTTTTTGAAGTTTTGCGTTGTTTCGTTTTTTTAATTTCTTTACAGTTGCCTAATGGTAAAAAAAAAGAAATAGTCAGGTTATGTGAAAAACACTTTCCACATTTTCTCTAAATTTTACTTGGTGCTTTTTTTTTGTTTTCTTAACTCCCACCCCCCTCACCTAGCAAAAGAATTTTTTTTATCTGCGACTTCAAAGAACACATTTTGGTCTATTTGCATTCCGTTTAAATTATTTTGCTTCTTTTGGGAAGTAATTGCTCTAACTAACTGTTTAGTACAATTGGAGGACAAAAATGATCCAGTGTGACCGCTACCACAAGAAATTATAAATATTGTACAAAATTCTAAATCTATCTTGCACACTTTTGACGCAATCAATTTTTGAATCAATAAAAATTAGGGAAAAGGAACAAATAAAAATTCACTTCGGTGTATATTTAGGCGTGGTAACTGAAAGATAATGTACAACCTTTGTTTAAGGAAAAAAAGATAAAATATAAAAGTAAACATCATCTAAAGGTCTAATGAAACGTTTAGGTCAAAGCCTTTCGATAAAAATACAAGATAAAACATACTGTTTAGTTACATATCATTATGTCTAGCATGAGTAGCACAAGAAAGATCCTGCAGAAGTTTAAGAAATCTAAGAGGTTTTGTTTTTAAACTTTATTATTGCAAAATTTGGTCGCCCTTGTGTATAACCACTTGCCTCATGTAACTACTTTTTGTGCTATTTTAATTTCATACTTTTTTAAGCATAGACCGAGGTTCTTTTATTGAGTGGGCGGCTGAATATTAACCTAATGATTTTTAATCCAAAAATAGTATTCTGGCTATTTTACAATTTATTTACAACCAAAGCTAAAATTGCAGTGACCACTTTCAAAGAGTCCAAAGATTTACTCAGGCTTTCAATCATAACATTTCTTTTTTTTTTTTAATAAAAATCATAGTATGACATTAAAGCATCATAGAGCTTTAAACACATCGCATGACTAATTTTCTTGTCGACTTCAAATTTAAAATTTTGATAGCGCTGAAAGGATGTTTTTTTTTACTAACGTGATTTTACAATAAAATTACATCAAGGAGACAAGAAGACCACTCATGTTAAGAGTAATTTTGTCTGCATCTTTACTCATTTCATTTGTGCCAAGTTCCAAGCGTAATGATAATGATATTCGTGGCATTTAAGTTTCTTTAAATGTAATTAACAATTATATATAAAAAAGCTGGTTTTTACTGCATCGTCTTTTTCATCTGTTATTACATTGACCTAAATGTGTACATTATAACCTTTTGTAGATGGTGATGCACTTAAC
This sequence comes from Elysia marginata, assembly GCA_019649035.1. NCBI lineage: Eukaryota > Metazoa > Mollusca > Gastropoda > Plakobranchidae > Elysia > Elysia marginata. The sequence goes on along the minus strand of BMAT01007493.1, from coordinate 166,503 downwards.
TTAGTCTCAAATGAGCTGACATTTTTCTGATTAAAATGGAACTAAAAAGTACTGCATCTTTCTTTTATTTTTTCCTTTGTAATAAGATTTATTGCCGCGAATTGAACAACAACAAAAAACAGATTCTATAAAGAGTGGTTTTATATTATTTTATAACTTACAAAAGTAGTAAAACTGTTATAATTCTGTGGCGTTCCATAGACATTTTACTAAGACGCTGTTCTGTGTCTCGGTTTTATAAACTCATGACTAAATTTTCTCCGTTAATCTCCATAAGAGATCTGATCATGAAAAACTGATTAGTAAAGAACGCCTATAATTTCATATAATACACTTCTCCAAAACAGAAAGAGGTATGCGCGCACAACTATTTTCAGGAATTTCTTTTTAAACAGCGCTTCTATTAAATAGGTCTGTTCCATGAACTTTAAAAGTTCTTTAAGAGTGTTTCCCCTTTGGCAATGATGGGGTTTTAGGCTTAGATTCAGCACTAGAGTTATTCGCTATCTCGCCTACAGAAGATTTTGCTGTTGAACTCACCTTTTGAGTTTTATCCACAAGAGAGTTTAGTTCAAAAACAGCCCCATTCTCGCAGAACCCTCCACTCTGTAAACTCCCGAGGTGTCACTTTTCAAGACATATTATCCTAAAGCAAATTATTATTGTGAATTGCAGCGAGCTGTGTAAGTGAGTAAAGACTATGGCATAATTTTAAACTAAGTTTTATAAAAGGCAATAAAGTTCAATTCCTTATGGTAAAACAGGAGAGCTAGAGACTGCTGTTTACTACCGCTACTTAGATTAAAATGAATCTCATCAAGATCAAAACCAAGATATTATGTTATGCCTCGGCTGTGCGTGTCTGTCAGTACTTAGGTATCGATTGTAGCATCTTGAAGTTTTAGACTTAGGAAAAAGATTGCACCACTTCTTTTTTATTCTAAATATTTTCAATATTTGACTGAAAAAGTTTCAATTTTCAAAAGCCATAGGTCACCCTTCAAAGACTAGGAAAAGGATTTCTTTGTAATTACAGATTTGCGTGACTCTTTGGAATAAATTGAGCTATTCAAAGCAACAAGTTGACGGAACAAAATTATATTGCAAAATGAGAAAAGGCTATTTGATTGTCTTATTTGTGTATATTTTATGTCTCGTTGCACACAAATTATGTTATTAAAAACGAAGGAACGTTACTCATTTTAAATTATCCACAAAAACTAATGATATATGATGCTAATCTCATATATATATGTATATCTCCCCATTTTTTAACTATGCTAAATAAACAAGTTCTAGTTCTCTATATCTATTACAAAGCGCAGCTGTCTTCCTTAAGACACATGAATCATAATGATCTATTAGACACTTCAGTTTAATGTGTCAGAAAATAGGACTCGAGCCAAAATTGTTTTATAATGTGTTTCACCTGCCAATAAAATGAAAATGTTCTTATTCCCATTGTAAATCTTAAAAGGCGTGAAACTCATTTCTATTGTTTCTTCAAACGGAAAGTGTTGTTTTTTTTTCGGTACATTGTTCTGAAGATTAAAAAACAGTGGCACTATTAACTGCACAGTAAAGTTCTTTTAACTGTGACCAAAGTTAAAGTAAGCGGTGAAACATAATTTAATCTAGTAGTAAAAGTACAGAAAAATGTTAACAACATAAACATGTTTTTTTTTTCGAGTAATGGCCTTATTTATTTTTTAAATAAAACAAATTTTATCCCTAAAGTAAATCTTCAATGGTTATGAAACAATAACTTTTATAGGCATTTCGTGTTTGTGATCATGCAACGGACTAGCCTCGAGACTGCCTGCCCCTGGAGAGCTATACAGAAATGTATCTTTTATGAACGCCACTTTATGTCAACTCTCTCCTAAACTTTGTAGTGTAGTTTAATGGATTTGCTCTAAATACTGTTTATAATAACGTTTATCATCATAACCTAAACTGCTCCCTTGAGCGTAGTAACTGTGTGAAGTGTATTTTTAAAAAATGAGCATGAAATGATAACACAGAAATTGCCAGTGTTGGGTTGAATTGATTATAATTATTATGATCGAATCATAGTGATGTTAAAGAAAAACAAAAAAATAAATTCCTTAGTTTTCAATTTATGTCTCTATAGAAAGGTGGCTTGTTATAAACCTCGTTTTGGAGCATTATCAAATCTCACATATTTCATTAATTACAATAATGTTAAAAAGTATAGTTCATAGGTTTTGCGTACACTTTGTAATCTAAAATTCATTATCGTACTTAGATTTAGACATGCTACACCAATCATTGTTAGTTACTATTACATAGCTATACATAGTGCAGTTTGACTAATGATAGCATTTGCGGATCTAATTTTATCACAGTTGTGGCAAGCAAGAACTTGAAAACTTTGAAGTTACTCAAACCTTGTGAAATTCCTAACTTTCTTTAAAAAATATATAGCACGAATGTAAGCATTACTATTGTGTCACAAAAAACAGCCGAGAATGTAAATTACTTAAGGGTGTTGTTTTGGTACCAACCGATGCTTGATCTCCTTTTATCTTACGATCATAACCGATCATTGCCCTGTCACTACAATCTTAACTTCTCCTGGGAAAATGTTTTACAAAATAAGAATAAAATTGGAAATTTTACTGGTGTTAACATAATTGTGGTGCTGGTGATCATATAAAAACGATAGGTGATGTAATATTGTGAAAAAAACGATGCGAATAATCTATTAGTTATTAAACTAAGCCAGAAATCAGGACCAACTACCCAAGCATTTTCTAGACCACAGAGACATGTCAAATTTGGCCCAAAGTTTAAAAATGTTGAGAATATTAGAGTGGGCATACAACTTTTTTTTTTTACTAAAATGTAGCATTTTTTGTATTAAAAGATAAATTAAAATTAAAGACAGCAAAAACCCTTGTTCTAGGCCAAGATCAGCAGTAGAACTAACCTGGGCTTGATCTAACCTCGATCTGTGCGGTATTTATCTTCGAGTCACTTGGGAAGACGTAAAACTCAGAACATTTGCTAGCCTTAGCTATTAAATATAATATATCTAGATCTATATCCTTTGCATGATTTTAGTTTACATATTGTGTAAAATAAAATCATGCAATGGCTGTAGATCTAGACCTAAGTAATGGTATAGCGTCTTTGAGTGACGATGATCTGGTAGGCGTGACAGCAGAAAACTCATGATTTAGGGCCAAAAGAGGAGGTGGAAAAGGAGAGACAGATATGACATATAAACAGAGATGTAAAAACAGAGTGAAACTGAAAAAAAAACTGAGAGAAAGCGAAAGAGATATAGAAAGAAAAGAGAGACAGACAGACAGACAGAGGGGGGCAAGGGAGGGGTGTAGAACATGAAGTGGACTAGGTTACAGAAAAGGATAAACATAGATATAGTGAAAGTTTAAAAAATTGAAGAGAAGGCCGTGGGAGGAAACTCATAGACAGAGATAAGCGTACAGAAAGTAAATAAATATGTTTAGAGTCCTCCACCGCCAAAGGCAGTCTCATAACTTTATAGCAGGCCTATACATACCACAGGAAATACAACTCATATTTCAGAGCATTACAGTACGGCTGTTAGGCGCTAAAATACTGACATTCCACAAATTTCAAGCACTGCCTTTAGCCAGTATCCATTTTACAGGTGGATGGATTGGGGAAAGTTAGGGTAAATTGCTTTCCCAAGGCAATTGCAACATGACATGGTCAAGAATCGAACCCGCGACCTCTATATACCAAATCCTATGAGCTAACCACTCTGCCACGCTGCCCCTTAGCCTGCTGAAAGGAAGAGACAGATTTAATATATATAGATTAATCAATACAACAAGGTTTTGAGAAGAAAATTAAAGGGGAGGAACATTTTATTGGAGTTTTGTCTACTCTAACCTTAAACCCGCGAATTCGCGGACATTTTACTACCACTGCTAATAACAATAACAATAAAACAATAATAATAATAATGACAATAACTATAGTATAATACTTGTCCTTTCTATAGTCGTATACCGTTAACAAGCCAGAAAGCTTTACATTTCAAAACACAATGACTATTGCGGAAATTCTACTTGGACTTTCATATAATTATGGTTGGTGATATTTTAGGGTATAAAGTAATTGTAATATAACGAATTGTTTTTACAATAATCGTGTCTTTTAGAAAGGAACATTATTGTAAGAGTTCAAAACTTTTCATGTGTGCGTATGTGTGTGTGGTCGTGAAAGGTCTGTAGATATCAAAATTATAGGCAGACCAGAAGCTTTGGAGCGCAGGTAATGATATTCCTCCTGTACTTCACGAACTCCGCCATAACATACACTTGACAGACAAATGTTAGGTCAGGCACACAGACCTAGGATGAAATTGGTTTCTTCTTCCTCTTCTCTCTTTTTCTTCTTGTTCTTGTTCTTCTTCTTCTTGTTCTTCTTTTTCTTCTTCTTCTTCTTCTTCTTCTTCTTCTTCTTCTTCTTCTTCTTCTTCTTCCCCTTCTTCTTCTTCTTCTTCTTCTTCTTCTTCTTCTTCTTCCTCTTCTCTCCTTTTCTATTCTTCTTTTTCTTCTTCTTCCTCTTCTCTCTTTTTCTTCTTGTTCTTGTTCTTGTTCTTCTTGTTCTTCTTGTTCTTC
>BMAT01007493.1:147567-161000 GCA_019649035.1 Elysia marginata | reverse complement strand
TTCTTCTTCTCCTTCTCCTTCTTCTTCTCGTGGCAAGTGATCTTTGATAGGTAGCCAAGCCGTAAAATAATACAATACCTACAAATACCTGGCCGGCCATGCATTGCTTCTAGTCCTATACTTCCCTTTTGCTCTCCTCCATGATTAATGTGGCAGCGGCTCTCGGGTGCCACAGGGGGAGAAAAGATCCCCCACATTGAACCAACACACGCACGGTTGCATGCAGTGAGATACACGAACGATGAAACTCTCAAAGATGGGGTTTGTTTCACATCCACTGTAGGATGATGGAATTAGATCTTCTCACCTATAAATATTTCAGAAAGGTTATGAAGGGTTTTCCGATTGGGTCGTATTTGTGTGGAACTAAGAGAAATTCAGGGAGCTCTGTCCTTGGTAAGTCACCGTGATCCTCGGCAGGTTTGAAAACTGATCTCTAACAATCGCACAAACAAGCAAAGGACATAAACAAACAAATGATACAAAAGAATACAAACAAACAAGCAAAGTAAAAAAATGTAAAACAGTAACAACAAAGCTACATATACTTAGCACTTGATCGAGCCTAGGTAACAGCTACAACAAAAGCAGGGAATCTAAAAAGCTTATCTTTAAGAATTAAAGGTCTCGTCTCAACGCCTGTTTTACTTGGTTATATAAATCACATTTTGGCTTGCTTACATACAAACATCGATTTGTTGTAAGTCTCTTAAAGTACATCAATCTAAAACAAAACTGATCTTGAAGCTATAATAATCTTCACGACTTCACGAGATATCCTAACAGCTTAAGTTCTGAACCACAGGGCAAACGTTCACTCACGGTTATTATTTGTCGTCTAAACTATTTAAACTGCAGTTCTCTCAAAACCTTCTCTAATTTTTAGATTTTAGTGACTTTACCTGAAAAGCTTTTTTGGAAACTCTAAATCTTGGCATAACTTTATAAAGTATAGTTTCTCTTTTGATATTTTCCGCATTATCCTTTACAGGTAAGACTATAAAAAACATATCAACAACTTTTTTTTATCTATTCTTTATTCGGTTGTCCACATTTCAAACTCAAGTTTTTGCTTTATGACAATGATAATAGAAGTCCTCGCATTTGAGGTAACGTTAATTTGTTAGTCAAGAAAAGCTAAATCATTTTTCCAGGGTCTTTTATTCATTTTAAGCCTTTACACTCCAATTGTATTACATTTAATTGCGAAGTCAACAGCCATTAATTTACAGGAGATGAATGTCGTGTATAGTATCCTCGGACACTTTGCATTGTTTTTCATGAAAAACGCAGTTAAAAGACATGTGTGTAAATAGCAATTATTCACAACAGTACTATCGTAAAATTTCGTTTCGCCAAAATTACATGATATAACGCTCCAGTAAAAGAAAAGCAGCTTTTATCTTCACACCAACCAGATTGTAAATAACATTACATTTTTTTAATTATTTTTTTTCGAGCCGCCATTGTATAATCGGCATTGTAAAAGAAAGACGGCCATGATGAAGGGCTGGGTAGAGAAAAGACGCAACTTTCTTTTAGCCGAGAAACCTTATCTGCTTTTCTTCTCCATCAACCCAAACTTTAAAAAAGCAACACCCACTCGTGTGTAGTAGTTGTCCTGAGGCTGTCCTCCATAGCGCCCTTGCGGACCACTCATTAGTTCCGTCAGCCTCAGAATACCACCAACATAGCTTCTTGCACAGTCAGGTCTCTCCCCTTTCCCAGGACTAAATAGAGAAGTCTTCAGACTTCAGTAATGATTGCCTGAGGTAATAGACTAACCACACTCGCATTTAACAATGAGGAAATCTCGGAAGTTGATTTTTTCTCTGTTTCTTTTTTTCGTCGAAAGTCTTGTTTTCGTTTAAAAGTTATTGTAAGGGTTGTAGTCTAGTCAAGAATTCAGTTCTTCAGACTATTTCGAAATGTTGTAGTTTTTATTTAACTATTACATCCTGTTGTGAGAAATCGGTGAGATCAGCGTGATGCTACATATTATCTTGTCAAACTTTCATGTGTCCGATAGATTCTGTTACCATTGTGTTTCCTAAATTGGTGGATCTTATGGATGGTTTACACTTCCAAACTAAAATTGCCGATCCAGGTTGCAATGTACTGTTTTTACTGTTTTACTCTCATTAAACCCTTGAAGTTAAGATATTGGACATCGACAGGGTTGGACTGTGATGGTCTTTTTTCTGATTTCTCTTTTTCATCTCGGGCACATTGTGTAGTCTTCAACCGCTGTTCATGCATAACTTCATTGTATAATTATGGTCTGTTTTGTAAGGAGGAAATATATACAGTCATGAATTATTTTCTGAAGTCAAAAGCATAGGAGGGTCTGAGCTATAACGTCGATGACAGTGCTTTGGTTGGAACACGTTCTTCTCATTCTGTTTTATATGCTTCTGTTGCATTGTGCTCTACTATTTCTGATTTGTGGGATGGTCTCCTATATTTCAGTCTCGTAGCTCTTCTTGGGGTATTCAGTATTGGTTTCTTTTAATGCGGACATTATATGGGACTTCCTTTGTTCTTGTTGGTTTTATCTAATTCACGTCTTCTTCCTTCACTTGTATTTCCCTGAATTTTTAAGGACAGCTAGTTCATTCATTTATACACAGGTTTTGTGACTATCCGTCGAGTACATAATTACAGAAGGTGATGACAACGAAATACAACTAGAAACAACAAGGTTTCATTGGAAACGTAGAAAATAGAAACCAGGGACAAGATAAGGGAAAAGGTTGCAAAGGAGAAAGATCAATAAAAAGGAACATAATTATAGAACATTAGAAGAGGCAGTCCTACAGGTTAGTAAAATGCAAGTGAATGAAAGATTTTAGATGTATGAATTTAGCAGTGGAGACAATTAGGTTTTAAGTGCAAATGCCCGAAAAGTCTTCCCTTAGTTTGATTCGTAACTTCGACTTACTGCAGCTTCGGCACCCACCGTTAAAATTTGTTGTATCATATGAATGGTTTACACTTGCAAATTGAAATTGACAAATTTTAAAGAACTTCAAGTTTTACTTTATTTTAACTAATTTTAGTAGTCTCTGGGTGTTATGTTTTTATTCACAATTCACAGTTATTTATTTATTTATTCTGATCTCTGGTAAAATACAGCCAGGGAAGGGGTGAAATAAGGGTGGAGAGGCAAACAGAAGTACTGGTAAAGAAACAATGACAATTAATTGTTACATTATTGCGGTCCCAAAAAAAATGATTCATGTCCCGAGAACAATCGATACTTAGATTCGTGCTTTTTTGTATGACAAAATATACTTTTTAGTACGGTACTAGCTTTTGAAAATGCCAAATGTTGCAAAAATGTAATCTATACATTCACATCAAAAAGTTTCTCTTAACTGTCTGTAATAATTTTTTTGTTTGTTAATGAATTCGTTCACCCCGCTAATGTGTATAGTTCCAGTGAAAGAAGTAATGATAATGTCAAACGAAATTTTAAAAAAAACTAAAAGATAAATGTTTTAATAGAGTGTGTATAATAAATTATATGATAAAATTTTTTTAAAAATTCAGTAACGATTAAGACACTAAAATTTTTTTCAAAATTATGTTTTTAGTGATCTGAAGGGAAAACAATATTTTGATTTATACAAGTTTTGCCGTTTTATAACAAATGGCAAAGAAAAGAAATACGAACAGAAATTGAAACTCAGCCATGAAACACAATACTTATAAATAACAAAATATTTTTTTAAATTCTTTTAAAATATTATAATTATTCAAACAGACAAAGGTGAGCAACGCTGCAACTTGGTTATAAATTGGCATATTTAGTGAACTCAAACTGATTCGGGTCATTCTTGACACTGAGAATTTATCGCCTGTATAATTCATTGAGACTGAGGCAAAACGTCGTAAATCTGTCGGTTATGATGGGGGACAAAGTATTTTCAGAATTACTGTTATAATGATGTGATGTTATGACTCTCTTAAACTGTATCATAATGCTTTGTCAGAAATTTTTAGTGAATTGATGAAGAAATATAAAAACGGTCACACTCAAAATCTGTCGGTTGTGATGCATGACACAACTACTACTACTACTACTACTACTACTACTACTACTACTACTACTACTACAACTAATAATAATAATACTGCTACTACTGCTTCTACTACTACTGCTACTACTAATACTACTACTACTTCTACTACTACTGCTACTACTACTACTACTACTACTACTACTACTACTACTGCTACTACTGCTACTACTACTACTAATAATAATAATACTAATACTGCTACTACTGCTTCTACTACTACTGCTACTAATACTACTACTACTTCTATTACTACTACTACTACTACTACTGCTACTCCTACTACTATGAATACTACTACAATGAATACTGCTGCTACTACTCCTACCTTCACCACCAATACCACCAATGAGTAGCTACTGACTTGGTATGAGCCTGTTTATTCTTTGCCACAAAACCAGAGATATTATTACAAAAATTTACTATAATACAATAAAAAATCGACTGCTCCTATTGTATGCCATGATTTGTTTTTGTCTATCAAATACTTTAGACCCCAAACGCTGTGAGTGTCAGGTGATTTCTAAGAATATCAGTGATATTAGACGTTCGTAGCAGCGGCTGCTTTGTCCTTCAAACTCTACTTTAAATATTTATATTGTTCCGCGGGGCTTTAGGGTTCTTAATCTAAGAAAGCCTTGCATAAAACTGTGGTTTCACCTGATTTCAGCATAACTAAGCTTGAAAGAAATCGAAGACGTTTGTTTAATAAAATATTTATAACCTTTCACCAATCTCATCTTAACCTTTTAAAGTCATCTTGTGCCACATGAATCTAGAATTGAAGTTTCCACTTATTAACCCTCTGTATCAATTAAAACATATCGTGTAACATATTTTTCGAATGAATTATAACACGAATAAAACCTTTACCAACTTGAGTATATTCCGTGTCCCCAGGTACCAGTGAGAGAGCTCTTATCACGTGACTACATGGCTGCGTAGAGCGCTGTACACAGGGATTGGCTGGAGGAAGAATGGCAAACCTATCCAGATGGCCGCGTCCATGATGAATGATGCGAGGCTAATGATATCGGGCCTGGTTTACTAAGAAACGTTCATATCGTCATAACATTCTTTGTTCTGTTTATCTATACTCATAAGTGTCTGGAGGAAACATTTCGTTCGAAAAAAGCCAACGCTTCACATCCATTTAGATTATAAAATTCAATTCTCATATTTTTTTGTTGGGTCGTTTTATTATCATCTTTGAAAAACGTTACTGGGTTTTAAATGCACTTAATTCAAAATGTACCGAACAGTTTGAAAGCAGTAAATCATTTCCACATTGTTGTTTTTTCAGGGCACAATTTAGGCCTACAACTTCCCGATATCGAGGGTAGATGGCAATAACATTTTAATTCAATTGACGTGTTGATTAATGAGAATATGTTTGGGCCCATACCCAGCAGTGATTTGTCATAAAAGGCACACAAAACATACGCCCTGTTTGTTCAAAGCGTGTAATAAGCCTGCACTCGATTTGAAGATATACCTATTAAAGAAGTGGGGAAACTTAAAATTGGATAACGGGTCGAGACTTTGCTTTTTCAAACTAAAAAAAACTTCTCAAATGAAAACCGAAAAGATCAGAACTTTTCAATTCATCGCTAATGAAAATTAACTTGTAATTTTTTGTGGGCTGGATAGACGAGAAACCTTTAGCTATTGGTAACAAGTAGACTCAAATTGACATAATGCGGAAATGTTAGAACTCAACTCTATCTGCTTAAATCACGTAAGGATGTTGTTTTCTTCTATCAGCTTTGCCTTTCATACTAGTGATAAGCAATAGGAGACAGTACAATCAAGAGTTTGAGCATCCAATACCCAACTATGTTTCTCAGAAATTGAAGTGTGTTGAATCATGCTTTGAGGGGTTGTCAAATATGTACGAAAAAGATATCGAGTAGAGTACAGAATGATAAGATGGATAACTCCAAAGACCTTCACCATAGTGAAAAAGTTCTGACAATAAGAACTATATAAAATGATTCGATGTCATAGCTAACCATGCATCCCAATAGCTTACTTCAAAATCATGATGTTGTTTAGAGACAAAAACTAAGAAATTCCTGTCTTAAAGTTTGATTCCAGGTTACTCAAACCATTAAGAATCAAAGCATATTAAGTAATTCTAGAATGTTTTATAATCAGGATCTGCAATATCCAACTTTATAACCACAAGATAAAAAAGTGATCGAAAAATATTTTATCGTGGACCTGAAGCCATTCTGCTAAAAGTTTTATATCACTAAGATTAGAGTTAGTGAATGATCAGAAAGCAGCGAAATCTGTATCTGCCTTTTATAAAATACATTGTGTTTTTTATTCTAATGCTTTGGACAGTTAAATGCGTCTTCGAACAAAGAAAAAACCAAGTTATATTTCAGATAACATTATTGGCGTGTCTGTAATTATTTTAATTACAAATCTGACATTCCTTTCAGTGAAGTCGAGTTGAATGAACTTCCGAGCATTTTTTGTGGGATTCTTTCCTAGTGTCAATCTCTTTAGTTAGCTTTTTTAGTAAAAATATTTGTTAAATTCAAAGTGTTTCATTATGCAAAGGATCGAATTATAGAAGTGAACCTCACGGGGAACGATGGATGCGGTAAAAAACATAAAGCTTTATTTTAAATTATAGTCCTTTTAAAGTAAATAGAAAAGGTTGGCTTGAAATGCAATATTTCAGATTAGAGTTTTCGCTTGTTTTATAAAACTCTGGCGCACTTATTAAGAATGGTAAAATCATGAGACAACCCGAGTTTAATAAAAACTAGTTATAATTTAGAACATATTCGGTCTTCAAAATGCCCCCTATTAAACTTAATTTTATTTGACAACCAATTATTCTTACATCTGCCGATCGTTCTTTCCAATTTATATCAATACGATCAGTATGTTTACGAGAAGCTGTTCTTATTTTCTAGACGTTCTCCGTATATTCACTTTAGCTGTTTCTGTATCTGTTTGTCTGTCTAATCTGTCTGTTAACTTATCTCTCCATACCCGTCCAGAGCGGGTCATTCTCTTTCATTTAGTTTACAGGTTGTCTTTTTCTTTTTTTTTTTTTTACAAAAGATCAGATTTATCTTTTTTGCTACAAATATCGCTATTTTTACCAACACAACTAAGTAGAATTTAATTTAATGCTTGTTTATAATATAAACTAAATTGCCTTCTCTCTTATGTTGCATTTGCAATTGTAATTTGCAATGCTTACCACGTTCTAAAAATATCTTTAAAATAACTTTTTCATAGCGTTCGATCTGCCCTGTTCATCTTCAGGGTGNTAGTCTAAAATAAGATTAACTTTTTAAGTGTCAAATGGACGACCCGTGTAGTACATGGGTGAGAGAGCCATTAACAATAAAAGATAAAAAGGGAGAGGAGTATCGAAGGGAAAAAACGAAGGAGGAAGAAAGTTTAGGGAAATGGATGGGATAGACAGAATAAAAAAGAAACAGTGGAGAAAAGAAAGAACTGACGAAAGAATGTGTTGGGGGAGAGAAGGACAATAGTGGACATTACTTGTGCTATTAAAAAAAAGAGTAAGAGAAAAAAAACGACAACATGTTTTAAAAAGAATAAAGTTCCACTTATAAACCGTAGAGGATGGAGATAAAAGTATAGAATAATGGCGGTGATAGGAACATAAGGTATGGATAAACATCCATAGAAACATGCAATCATGTACCTGTTAATGTCTGCATCAATGACAGTTTCTTCTGAATAGATTGATGTCATGAAGAAAAGAGCAAGAAGAGTAAGAAGACTATGGGTATAAGAAGGCAAATTATTTTAAAAAGATTGCATACAGGTATTGTAGCAGTTAAATGGTTTATTAACATGGTAATTAAAGAGACAATTATGGAATATGTGGAAGGCGAAAAATGCAAGAAGACAGCCATTTCAATTATTATAGGGAGGAAGACAATCATTGCAACTATTTTAGGTAAGAGGACAACCATTGCATCTGTAGTAGAGAAGATGACAACCATTGCATCTATTGCAGAGAATAGGACAATAATTGCAAATACTTAAAGGGAAGAAGACAACCATTGCAACTATTGTAGGGAAGGAGACAACCATTGCATCTATAGCAGAAAAGAAGACAAACATTGCAACTATTTGTGGCAAGAAGACAACCATGGCATCTATTGCAGAGAAGAAGAAAACCATTGCAACTATTTTAGGGAAGAAGACAACCATTGCAACTATTTTAGGGAAGAAGACAACCATTGCAATGATTGCAGAGAAGAAGACAACCATTGCAACTATTGTAGGGAAGAAGAAAACCATTGCAACTATTGTAGGGAAGAAGACAACCATTGCAACTATTGTAGGGAAGAAGGCAGCAACCATTTCGACTATTGTAGGGAAGAAGACAACCATCGCTTCTATTTTAGGGGAGAACAAAACCATTGCAACAATTGCATGGAAACCTTTGCAATAATTGCAGGGAAAAGGACAATCATTGCAACAGTTGTGAAGAAGGAGACAGTCATTGAAACTATTTTAAGGAAGAAGACAACCATTGCAGCTAATATAGGGAAGAAGACAATTATTGTACTTATTGTAGGAAAGAAGGCAATCATTGCAACTATTGTAAGGAAAAAGACAACCATTGCAATGATTGCAACTACTGAGGGAAGAATGTTATGCTGGCGAAGCCTGATGCTGCAACTTGGTAGACTTGAAGATGCCATTGTTTAGAGCTAAGTATGTAGCAGTCTTCCCTTTTTAACGTAACTATGTTGCACGCTTTATAAATTTTTTTTTTATTTTATGATAATGAATCCTTAACCCAGTTTTGCACTGATGAGTTCTGAGCTGGTGCAAGCACAGAGTAAAATACCTACTAGAAAACTTAGCGACACCGGAGACAAGCAGAAAACAACCATACCAAACCTTACTTCAAGAGAGAAACAAACTCGAAACAGACCTGTGGTATGGTTGGCCTTACTACTCGTTTTTTAATTTTTATAAGCTAATTTTGCCAAATTGAACACGATTACGAAGATATCTGTCTATCTACCTGTTTTGACTAATTTATTCTTTTCATAGCTGTTTTTCAATGAAGAACACTTCTGCACTTTTTTACATTTTTTGCTAGGATATATTAATGCTCTTTTAACCCTCTAGCAATGGCTCTTCCAAGCCGCTCTCAACTCAGTAAGCTACTACCACCACATCACTGACAACATTTTTTTATCCAAAGCCTCAAACGGTTTGGACCAGCTTCCACAATCTCCGTCTCAGCACGTAATCATCGTGTCAAAGCCAGTAGCCGTCGGCTAAATGTTTTCAATTTTGCAACTGACAACCTAGTTAGTCTTCTTGTGAGTCCTGGTCCCGATGCGAATCAGATTCTCCTGGAATGTACTCACCAACAAAATCAGTCTGGAGTTTCCCCCCCTGAATATACAAAGTTAACTGTATGTTGATAGTAATAACTCTATCTCATAGCTGCTGCATTAACTGATATTTGTAAGATGTTCTCACAAAATAATAATCCTTCTAATAGAAACTGAAAACGGCTGTCTGCGATTATTATTTGATAAGACTGTTTAACCATTACGACAGCCTTAAAAACTTTACAAATAAGTGGTTATACATTAAGTGTTTTGACTGTAACGACACTAATAATAGATGGTTTTGTTAATTTTTTTTTTACTTTCGACCAAAACTATTGCCTGGCATTATCAAGAATCATATTCCCGACTAATTTGTGACCCTTTTTTAGGTCTGCTTCTTCCCATCTCTTGAGAAGAACACTGCCAATTGTCTCTTAAACAATATTGACATGTGACATTGAAACGTTGTTTTATATTTAAAATAAGTCATAGTATCCACAGCGTTCGCTTGTAATATTTCATTAATGTCTTCATTGATTTGGGCATTTTTACTGAGTTTTATGAGGCTATTCATTCTGCCTTGCAATATTGCCATACTTCTTAACGACTTTTAGGCTGCAGTTCGAAATTCTTACATGAAAAATTAGGTACCACTCAGGGTTTTTTTTTTCATAATGAGGCATCATTACTAAAACTTGACTCAATACATATTCAAAAACTGAACAAGTATCAGCATTCGTTTTGAAATCACGCTATATTTTATTTGAGAGGCTTAATGAGACCTTTGCATTTAAGAAAACAGAAGAAACACGACATGCAGAGCCTAAAATGGAAGAAAAATGGCGCTCAATCTTACCTATATTGAGGCATAATACAGACTCTAGTTCAAGATATCTTCTATATCTAGCTCTAAATCTATATTATCTAAACTCTCTAGATGTAAGACAAATTTTTAAACCCCTTGTCTAGATTTTAGATCTAGGTCTAACCTAAATTTTCAAAACGAAACAAACGAAGTAGGCGAAACTATTTTGTATATATGAGTTCTTCCGCCTACCATATTTCACTGTAAACTCCTACTGGACGAAAAAAACGACCTTCAGAATTTACTACATTAAGACACGCAGAGCCCAGGTCCTGAGACTAAAATGAAAGAAAAGATGGCGCCCAAAACCTTAGCTAGATCAAGGCCTAGTACAGCCTCTAGATCAAGAGTCTTCTATATATAGCTCCAAATTTAGATCGAGATATCTTCTATATCTAGCTCTAAATCTAGATACAAATCCAAACTGATTTCTAGATGTAAGTCAAATTTTTAGACTCTTAATCTAGGATTTAGATCCAGATGTAATCTAAATGTTACAGAATTGTACAAACGAAGTGGACTAAACGGTTTTGTTTATGTGTGTTCTTCCGCCTACCAATTGGAAAAAAAATCCCTATTTTCGGTGTATTGCTCGTCTTGCACATGCGTGAAAAAATGTCTTGTCCAGTCTTGGGCAGGATAGGTCGAGTCTTGGCAAGGAGTAAAAAAGTCTGTTCGAGTTTTGCGCAGACCTGAAAAAGTCTCGTCGAGTCTTGGGCATTCAGGATAAAGGCTGCTAGCGTTTACAAAACAACACAGCCATCGATAAAAGTTGCTCACATCTATTTAAATGATATTAAAAGTTGCTATGATGTCATAAATACAGGATGACAAAGCTAAATCCAGAATTAGAAAAAAATATATCTGATGACTTCCCCGTGATCACGGAAAGGGAAACTTTTATAACTGTCAAGGCCCTAAGAATAAGTCTAAAGGTCCATTATATAGTTTGTACGTCTATTTTGAAAACAAATGTATTGCAACTGGCTACTCCTTTCACCTTTACTTTTAATAAGTCTTTGAAAGAACATAAAATACCTCTCATAAAAAAATCAGAAATTGTCCTGGTTCCTAAGAAAGAAAAAGTCAGTGTGTTTACTGATTTAAGACCGGTGACATTAACTTCAGAAAAGTGAAATGTTTTGATAAAATGATTTTATTGAAACTTTCACCAGTAATATACACATACCAAGATCCAAGATGGAGTGTTGATGATGCAATTTCTATCTTTTTTACATTTAAGGCAACTAGATAACTGAAAAGGCTATTGCAGAATTTTATTTGTGGATTTCTCTTCCGCCTTTGACACCATACAACCCAAACTGCTCGTCAAGAAACTACAAAATTTTAACACAGACATGTTTGCGTCTGCATTTTGAAAAATTAATTTTCAGAGAAAGGCCAAGAGTTTGCACGCTTAAAATAGCAGGATGAAATTTCCTTTTCCAAAAAAACAGAGTGTTAAAGATTGGGACATCACAAGGCGCCTGTATATTTCCAGCCCTTGTTACTACATTCATACTGATGGTCTTAGATCATAAATTGATAACATAAATATAATTAAATTTGCTAACGATACTGCAATCCAAGGTCTGATTCATGGAATGAATTGCATCTGTTCAGAGAGCAATGAATTTGATCTTTTATGAATGGTGTAAGTACCGAAATTCGCCAATGTAAAAGATCCAAAGCAGTCAACTGGTGATTTTAAGAAACTAATGAACACCATGAATGCAACTAAATTCAAGGCGAGGTGATAGAACAGGTACAGAGACACAAATAATAATGGATTTGCAAGTAAACAATACATTGGACTGATCGCACTTCATTAAGTCTGTGATTTCAAAGACCAATATAAGAGTGTATTTTTGTGAGGAAATCAAACTATTTAAAAAAGAAATAATATAATCTCTCTTTTTTTACGAAGCAATCATAATATCTTTTTTTTCTTTATGTGTAGAAGCATGAAGAGGAAATGCCCCAGTCAAATTTATAGCTAAAATGGCTAGTGTCATTAGGCACGCAGCAAAAATCACATGCATTCCTCAACAGACTTTTAATGATATTTTGATAAATCTTACAGAACCAAATAGGTTTTTATTCTTAGGGATCCAGCTCACCCATTGCACAAACGGATCTCTTTTTTCAAAAAGAAGGGCGAGGCACATTTTGAAAAAAAAATGAATGGAGATTCACGTATTGAAATTCTTTTATACCTAGAATTGGGAGCCATTCTTATAATTAAAAATCAAGAAAAACCACATTTTTAAAATTCTGTGATAATTAACATACATAGTTTTCTACATCTTAATTAATGTGTGATAAAATATATTGTAACAAATTCTTTTCATAATACCACACATTACTCTTATATAATTTTATTAATATATTTGTCGATTTATTTGATAATTCATTTAATTATATTGATCGATTTTCAAAGCTCTAGTTTTGATAATTACACTGTTATTGCTGTTCTATACTAACTAAATTAACGAGAATCTATGTACATTATTATTCTATAATTTTAATCTGAAGTGTGGATGTTAAAACGCCATTTTTAGGTATACATGTTTTAACTATTTAATTGTTGCACCAAATTTTCTTTGGGATAATCAGACCGGCTCTGTGGCCTAGCGGTAAGACACTCGCTCAGAGATCGGGAGGTGTGGGTTTGATCCCCGGCCGAGTCAAACCAAGGACTTTAAAATTGGTATTAGCAGCTGATCCGCCACGTGTCTGGAATTATAGATTTAGTGCTAAGTCTGGTCGGCCGGGTGTCAGGATAATGTGACTGGGTGTATGCAAGTGGTCTTTACATAAGAGTGTGGCCGCACGCTTTCAGTTGTCCCAAGCACGGTCTCTGATATAACCTTGTAGTTGAAAAGAGACGTTAAAATTCAAACAACCTCACCATGGGATAATCAAGTTTTATCGTTTCTTATGTACCTTATCCTTAGCACCGTTATTCTTTATCTATTTTCCTCTCCTCCTTTCTCTCTCATTATGTTTATATTTAAATGCGCTTTTGACCGTTTGCCCATCTCTGCCTGCCTGTCTGTGTGTCTCTCTGTCTGTCTCTCCCTCTCTTTACCCTCCTCCTCCACCACCTCCTCCTCCTCCTCCTCC
>BMAT01007493.1:115600-127908 GCA_019649035.1 Elysia marginata | reverse complement strand
GGGGGGGGGGGGGGGGGGAAGGAGAGAGATGCTGATGCTCGACTTACCCACGCCCTAATCTTCTTAACGCATAAATCGAAATTTTGTGCAGAGAATGTAAAAGTTGATGTCGCCATTTCACTGTCTCACCTGAACAGCAAAACAACTTTCTTTTCTTTTCTTTTTTTTTTTTCCCGGAAAAAATTGTATGTGTAATGACTGGTTTTTTTTTTGTTTTGTTTTGTTATGTTTGAGGCAGCCAAGGTAAATCAGGCTAATTCACAATTTTGAAGTTATAACGTTTTTCAACATACTCCATTAAGATACATGTAATTAATAAGACAAAATTTTGACCTTCACCTTTTTTTACATTATCGATGACGCACAAAGCATGGTGATATCATTCATAAAGTCTACCATTGTTCAAATTTGCGTTTCGCACTGTAATGTTTCATCGTATAAAAAACTAATCAGCACCAGCGCAACGCATCGTTTCATGAATGCGTTTCGATATTGAAGTAAAACCCAAAATATATTTAGAATGGAGAAAAAATTTGGATAGGCACCTCGACTTTCAAATAAATTTAAAAAAACTATTTGCAGAGATCACGGCCATACTAAATGCCTTCTTACATCAATTTAGTGTGATTTGAAATGGATAGGCTAATTTTCACAATTTTTAAGCGAAAAAGTCTTTTCTGTCTGAAAGTTCACCTCTTCTTCTATTATAATAAGATTATTATTATTTTTATTACTATTACTATTATTGTTATTATTATTATTATTATTATAACTACTATTAATATTATTATTATCATTATCATTATAATCATTATTAAAATTTGTATTGCTGTTGTTATTGTTGTTGCTGTATTTAATATTGTTATCAATATTTATGTTATTTGTATTATCATTTTTCTGTTATTATTATCATAGTTGCCATAATTGTTATCATCTGCACGCCTGCTATAATTCAAACCGTTCTATGCGTAATATTTATCAATTTTAGATTCAATTTCAATATTGTCAATATTATAATAATACATTATTACAGTTCTTACGTTGTGGAAATTGTCTAGACTTTTAATACTATTTTTGTGGCATCGCACTATTTGAATCCTAAAATGTACATCACACTTGAGTTTGAAAGTAAATATTTTATGTTGCTTCAATAAATCATTCATAACATTCAAGCGAACAAAAATTAAATCAAACAGAATAACAGAAGTACGGAACAAAAAATGGAAAATAATACGAGGGGAAAAAAGAGAGATAGAGGGAGAGAGAGAAAAAGAGAGAGAGGGAGAGAGAAAGAGAGAGAGAAACAGACAGAGACAGACAGTGAGACGGAGAGAGAAAGAGAGAGACAGAGAGAGAAGGAGATAGATGGAGATAAGTTGATCAAAGGGAGCAACGAGATGGATGGGTGCTGTCATAGCCACTCTGTCTATCTGCAATAGGATGAACTGGAACAGTGAGAGGCCGGCTACCTTGCTCCTTTCCATTCTCGATCTCGTGTTCTTATTGAGTTTGCTTGCATGTCTCTCTGGGATTCAAACAGAAAAAAAGAAAACAAAAGAAGTTCTTAATATTGATATGCTTGTTTATTGATTTTTTTTCCTCTCCCATTGTTGTCAGGCAAAAAAAAAATTGTCACCATCACAGCGTGTGGCATGTGTCAAATGTTACGATATCAATATGTTTTTTTTATTTGGTTTTAAAATTGATCATCCTTTGTATTTACCCAACATACAATGGCTCTTTTAATCTTTTGTCGACACGGTAGCAGGACTGGATGCCGTGTGTTTCCACGTTTCGAAAAGTTAACGAGTAGAGATATCTTGTCCAAGATCTAGAAGAAGCAGCAACTCCAATTTTAAATTATAAACCCCTTTTAAAATAACAAAGGTTTTTTTTATCAGGAGATCTAGCGGTTGACGGTTTAAAATATCAATTAAAAAATACTTGATGGAAACAGACAAAAGAGAGTTTACTCAAGAAGTAAACATAGCGCTTTTTAGATAGATAAGCAGCTGCAGGCGTTTCCAAAGTTTTGTACAGTTTGCTTTTCTATTTTCAGAAAAAAAATATTATACCTTGAAGGCTTAACATTTTTTCTCTATCTGATCAGTGAAGAGGTTTACCGAGTATCAGACTGCTGACATATGAGGTTGAGGTTTTATCAAAACCAAAGCCTATTAGCTTAGGTTTTTTCTTTACTATTGTTTGTTCTTCTTTTCCTATATTTTCGGTTTACCACAAAGCGATGTGATATCGGTGCGGTATGACAGACGGTTGTTTTGTTTTCATTTCCTTACTGAAGAGTCATTGATCTAGGCGAGAGCAAGATGGAGGAAGAGAGATAGTGGGAGGGAAGACAGATAGTGAGATAGAGGGTGAAGAGAGAAAGAGAGAGATGGAGAGAGACAGACAGAGACAGATAGATAGACAGAGGTAGAGTTGATGCATTATTAACTAGAAGGCATAGGTGGTTTCTGCATGTTTTATGAATTGGGAGGGTATGTATGGGGTGTTGGATGAAAGGGAGAAGAAAACTTGGCAGGAATGGATCGAGGAAAATCAAAAGACGAGATGTCAGGAGGCTGATATGAGGAGGAGAGCTCTGTTTACACTTTGTGTTCGCTAGCGTGGCCTCGCCCTTGCCGTGCCGAGAGGCAGCTGTTCACCTACAGGTTCAAATCTTTCTCTCAAGCTCAAGCTCAGAGCCAGTCGCTATTCATCTGTTCGGTTTTACCTCCGTACCTGCGTTTCACTTTGGTACTGGCGGTGTAAAGATGTGTAAAATAGACCAGCTTATCGGGAAGTAGTTAAAAATATTTTGTTTTAATGTTTTTTTTTTGTGAATTGAAAATCACACCATCTTTATACTTAGCCTACACTTTTCTATTGCTGAAAAAGAAAAAAAAACTTAGTGAAATTTAAGCCTCATTATGTTCAACTGCCCATCTCATGTTAAGTAACGGAAAGTAGTAATTTAATTTTTAAAGATAACCTTTTATAACTTACGATGTAGAAAACTGTCGCTTTGCAAAATATTAATTATACCCCAAAAATCAGTCCTAATTTTTGTTCCTGCTGTCTTGTGTGCAAAATTACATGTCCATGACTTTGAGAAGGAAATTCAAGCCACTCTCAGTGTTAGGATTACCCTATCAAAGAATTATAATGGGTGACCCACGGCTCATAACAATGGAACAGAAAATTACAATGTCTCATTCTCACATAAAATTAATCATTCGCGTTTTTCCAAAAAAATTTTAAAAGTACGAGTAATTTTAGTTTTTCTTTTAAATTAGAACTCGCGTCTATTTTTTGAGTTTTGATTTGCAACATTTAACAATTTAGAGGAAACCAAAGTAGGCCCACCTATTAGTTTACAGAAAATCCGATCATTGTTAGAAAGTGGGCCGTAAATGACAAATATTTTATGACGGAAGGTGTTGCCGATTTAAAGATGTAGAAGAACATTTCGGACACAATTATAAACGAGAATCGTTATGATCTATATCTAATACTAGTGCAAGTATTTAACGCTGGAAAAAAATTCTGATTCATGTGCAAACCCGGGAAAGAAGGGGTGTGTTTTTATCTACAAAGGAATTAGTCTTGTATATAAGTATGTTTCGTTTGTCTCTGAATAAACCGTATGATAAAGGCGAGTTGAGAGTAGAAGGTTAGGTAAACTTAGCGGGATAGAGAGATGAAAATATAACAAATGTATGCCCTGAAGAAATTGGTGTTTAGTGAAGAAAAAAGTCTGCCTGGCATGACAAGAGAAGGGGCCACAGTGTCAAGTGTTCGGTCTTTACTGAAAGGTGAAAGGGCTGGTATATATACCCACCCTACAGAATATCAAATGGGTTGAATGAAGAATGTAGCTCACAACACATTTGTTATCTTACCTACAGCAAACTTAGACATTCAGGACGACGTTGGAATAACCGAACTGAAAACACTCTTTAGAACACAATTATAGTTACTGCAAGGGACATGATTTAGGAACCTCAAACTAAGGTATGATTTTCCTCTTAAGTGCAGCTATAAAGTTGTCATAGAGAGGTAGATAAAACGATATTGAGAATATATATCTGGTGCCCCTCCCCCCACAAAAAACGTCCCCAACTTTGGAACGCCATATCTCTAATAGTCTTTGTACAATTATTATACAATTTAGGCATACGATAAATTAACTATATATCACGGCATTTATCAACAAAATCTATTAAAAAAGGAAATGACAGATGTTTAAAAAAGTTACCAAAACTTCTGAAAAACACGCATTGACATCCTCATCAAAACTGTTTGCAATTCGCGCTGCGCACGCATAAACCAGCCAGAAAAATAGTATTCGAAATACAGATTAAAAGAAGCAATGACAAATAATTGTGAAAAGGGATCTGAAATTAAAGGCCTGCAAACGAATTCAGACTAGCAGAAAAACGGAAAGTGTGAAAAGCCTTTGACCTCAGACCTTTCTGAACAGATTTACCAATGAAGATGTAAAGCAAATGAAAAAAGCCTTACTCTAGAGATTGCCAAAAGTAGACAAAATGAACTTGTCTACGGAAGAAAGAAGTCAGAACATTTCTCAGCAGCGGCTATACCACGAAACGAATGGGTTTTCACAGAAAGTCATGGTTTCTGCTGGTGTGTGCTGGAATGGCAAAACCGACATTTTATCCTTGATACGAAAACTACGAAGGTCAATTAAGAGAATTACATCTCTCTGCTTAAAAAAAAACTCCTTCCCTCATGTCACAAACTTTATCCTCAAGGTGACTTTATTTTGCAGCAAGACGGTGCTAATTTGCACACAAGAAGTGCAACCCGATAGTTTCTCATAGATCAAGTAGCCGATATCATTGTAAACGATGACTGGCCACTTCATTTTCCAGATTTGAATCCAATGGACAATGCAACCATGGAGGACTCGCTTGCGTAGAAGGTCTATATGGGACGGTCGATTCCCTTCACTGAAAGAGAAATGAAGGCAAAATAAAAAGAGCTATTGTAGAAGTGAAAAAGTCAATCGCATTATGGTGCAAAAGTTAGAGATATTGTTCAGCTAGAAAGAGGTTCTACAGATTCCTTGAAAAACTGATTTCGCTGGAGTTCATGGACTGTTACCGGTCGTAATGTATGCTTTATATTTTTTAAAAACTTCTTTTAACAAGTTGAACACTCTTTAGACCATGCACTCTATCAGGAAAATAGTCCATAAGATAGATAAAGATAGATGACTAGATAGATTGAAATAGAAGAGAGATCGAAAAGAGGTAAATAAAATAGAGAGAGAGACAGACAGATAGCGAGAGAGAGACAGACAGACAGAGAAAGAAGGGATCAGCGGCTGGAACAAAAAGGGGTGATGAGAATAGGACATTCTTTGAGGCATAGATATAGCATATAGAAAAACATGATAAGGTAACCCATGATAGACAGGGAGATTGACACACCTATGTACATAGAGCGAGATAAAGTGAAGAGATGGTACAGCCTGAGAAGGCAGATAACATACGTGTATACTTTACATTGACTTTATCATATAATGATATTGTAAAGGAATAAAAAGTCTTTTTATAGAAACCAGGTTAAGAAGAACGCGAATTTTTCTGAAATTCCCCCCCCCCTCTCTCTATCTATCTCTCTCTTTGTCTCCCTCTTCTTTCTGTGCCGCTCTCTCTCTTTCTGCCTCTCTCTCTGTATCTCAGTCCCTCTCTTTCTTTCTTCTCCTGTGCCAAATTTATTATCATGCAAACAAATATCATTTTATCGTTTTGTTTCTCATTAATACAACATGTACAAATCTTTCTCTGCCACTTGAACTGAAGCGATCGACTACCTTTTTCAACTTATCATCCACATTCATTTCAGTGGACATAACACAATACGAACATACCCAGCATCTCTCTAACATCTCCTGTCCCGCACTGTTAAGAGCTGCTGCGCGTAGAGAGTGCCTGAGAGTGACAGGTGCTCACTCTATACAAACTCTATAACCCTGGCAGATGTGAGCCTTCCATCCTTCGTGCGGCGCGTGCGCGCAAAGGTTAACGCTAGCAGCAGCAGCAGCTGGACTGCCAAGGTGAAAATTATGGTATGCGAGGGCTATAACTCCACCGGTCAAGATGTGTTCATGCATCAAATAACGATGAAATCAAAGCTGTTATGTGAATTGTGAAATGTTATTCTTTATTTTTTTTTAAGTGATTGAGATCGAGAGGTCAATGAGGTTTGAATGTGATAGAAAAGTAATTATAACCACTTTTAAATATCAAATTTTTAGTTGTAGTTTTAATTAAAAAAAAAAAGAAACAACAACATGAAAAAGCAGGAATTAAATAAGACTTACGCACTATATATCTCACAATTGAAATTGAAATTGCTAAACTGTTTTAAAAATTTAAAACCTCTTCAAACTTAAGGCTTGTGACTCATGTAGGGCTATTGAGGGGTTAAAAAACTGTTGCCCTTTAAAATCATATAAATATTTTTTAAAGGAAGTAAAGCTATATAAGTGTCAAAGATGTTAAAACTAACAGCTTTGGAAAACTTCTTTTCCAATCTCTGTATAACTGGGGAAATGCAGGTGATGCGAACAGATAAAAATAATATACGTGTACTTCCTTTGTTTTTGTTAGTTAAACTGTATGTCTGAACAGTCGGAACGGGTTTGCCTCAAAAACTGATTTTCTCTCTCTCTCTCTCTCTCTCTCTCTCTCTCTCTCTCTCTATCTATCTATCTATCTATCTCTCTCTCTCCCTCTCCCTCTCCCTTTCTTTCTTTCTTCCTTTCTCTCCATCCATCTTCTCCTCTCTTTCCCCCATCTCCACTCACTTTCTTATCTTCGTCTACTTGCCAATTTATCTTGTCTTCATTTTTTTCGGATCTCTTTTAATCGCTACCTCTCAGGAAATCCAAGTCTGCCTTTTTCTTTACTGATTACTTCTCCTCCTTCATAATTTGTATCTTGTCATATCCAACTATAGCGCTACGTAGTACAGTAAATGATTGCTGTTTTCCCTTTAAGCTTCCTACACATTGATCAGCCGATAACTTGGTATGTTTTCTTTTCAAATCTCTCTTTTTCTAAAATCTCTACTTTTTAAACAGTTCGATAATAGGTTAATGTAATTAAGTCTTTCATTGTCTAAACTATCAAAGGTGAAAAATTGAAGCAATATATCTGTATTCCTTAAATAACTTTAACAATAAAGGTCGATTTCACTTCATGATTATAGACTTTGTATCATTTAAGCAAACCAATAACTAGAAAAGGTGCTGCTGTTTAGAGACTTAATAAGAAAATTTTTAAAACTCAAAGTTCGAGTTCCATCCCGGTATCTAAGCCTCTAAATCTAAGTTGTAAATCTTTCTATCACCTATGGGTTTACCGGTGTACACGCACATGATTTAATGTCACAGCTGCTTCTACCTTGAAAAGACTGGACGCGTAGACCGTAAGCAAGTTTTTTTTCTGACTAGCAACGATCATAGTACCGATATAGGCATTCACCTACCTCAGAGAGCAAACGAAGATTCAGTGAAGTGATGGGTGAGGGCAAAGGGTTGGAAAGGAGGGGGCAGGGGGCTGAGCACCCGGCCCTTATCTAAATCTTCGATGATTATGTGTCAAAGAGAAAGTAAATCATTTAGAAATACTGATCAAGCGCAGAGAAGCCATTATAAATAGCTTAAAGTACTATAGATAAAAAAACCTAGAAAATGTTTATCGTATAAAATGTATTTTTTAGGATATACGTATAACAAAAATGTTTTATGTTTCAAAATAAAAGTTAATCTTTTGGTTAACATGAAAGGTAATAACAAAGAAACAAAAGTAGAAAATGATTACACTTGTTCAAAATGTATCTATTTACAGGATGAATACAAAAATGTTTAATTGATCCATTGGTAGTAAGGTGCTCTCTATCCCTATCTGTCCCCCTCCCTTCTCTCCCTCTCTCTCGTTCTTTCTCTCTTTCTCTCTCTAATACAAACGCTCACTCTCTCTGAAGTTCTATTTGTATTTTTTTTATTTAAGTTTTGTCTTTTTAACATCCCTCTAAATTCCTTTCATCCTTCTCCTATAATTCCCTGTCTTCATAATGTTTTTCTCGCCTACGGTTACCTTATACAAGATGCCATTTCTCAATAATTTTACTGTTCCGGCATCTGGTATGAAAATGTAAAAAAAGTTAAGCAATTTCAAATCAGTTAAGCCTTTAAAAATAATGGCAACATCAATAATCTATTTAATCAAAGAAGTCTTTTTCACATATACAATCTAGAGGGAAGTTAAGACTTTAAAATATTCTTAAGTTTCGTCATTACAAAGTAGCATACAGAAGTTATCGCCTTTTCATGCACAACACGTTTCTTAAGCAGCTGCCAGTTTTTACAAGTTAAACTTTGAATTACTTGTTCTGCGAACATAGAGGCTTTAATGTCTTATCTTTTAAACAGAAACTTTTATTTTGTTGTCGTCGATTGAAACTAGGTCCAACATAATTGGTTTCGTCTACATGAAGATCCTTTAGTTTTGCTGGTAAGAGCTTCATGGTTAAGCTAAACCCAGCCGTAACCGGTGGCGGCTTATCTGAATTTACTTGATCGAGTCATTCAGCACCAACCCTATGTGAGTTGTGACTGAATGGCAATAGTCGTCACATGCCCACGTGTATGAGAATATACAACATGTTAATTGCTTCTCAGTTGACGGCTTTAAATTGCTTCTCAGTGGAAGATTTCTAAATAGGTCAAGCGACTTGGCCATGCTTTATCTCTGGCTATTGAACAATAAGAACAAGCATGACTTTCCAAGCTACTCCAGGTCACACGACAGTGCAGTTACTTGATAGTAAAAATGATACGGCTTTCCTCGTCACCTGTACCTTTTTAACCCAGCGGCCCTGTAGGTAGTTTCGGTAGGCCTCAAAAACAATCATGTACATATTGAAGGACTTGAGGTTGAACCTAGGCCACCATACTCAACAGGCCTGTCAGTCCAAACGTAAACAAACTGGTGCATGAGAGTTCCAATAATCTCTCTTTTGAGTTGCTAGTATAGTTGGGGCAAGTGAGGACTCAACTAATACTTTGCTCTTATGGCCCAAAATAAAGTTTAATACTAAATACAGAGGTTATGATACCTACTTATTTTGAAGCATTTGGCCAGTCGTACGGCGGCTTAGGGCTGAATCCTTAACTTTCGACATGTTAGCCACTTGTTCCAAACGTAATGAGCTGCTAGTCTTTAGAAACACAAATTTCATTTGGGTTGTAAAAGATTAATGATTCCTGAAGAAACATTTATAAACTTTTAAAATCGTTCCAGTTTTAACCTTGAAATCGACAGATAACTTTTTTGTTGATTACGCCATCTGCTAACATAGAAAAGAAAAAAAATGGAGGTCTTCAAAATGATACAAATTGCGGGTTTGTCCAAAGGATCAACTAACAGAAGGAAGTGGACGAAGCAGGCGGATATTAAAGCCCTCAGTCCGGATGGAACTTGCCATTCCTTTGAGTCAACTTTCTGGTTTTGTTTTAAAAGTCAAGTTTTTACGAAAAAAAAGGCTTGTTATCAGGTTTCTTTTTGTCCTGTTTGAAATGAAAGCAACGAACACAAAACCTGAACGTAAAAAATAATACAAAACCGTTTGTTGCAAGTATAATTGTAAAATAACTTTTAAATGCCTAGGTTTGCTATAAAAGGCCGTAAAAAAACCTTACACCATGTTGATATCTCTACTATCTTTGTCCAACCAAAGCACGGTACAAAACTAGCCTGTCCTATGAGATCTGATGTATAGCATTTAAAGTGGTTTTTAATCCCTATAAATCCACGTCCTCTTAAACGGGCACTCAACATTTCTGGCATTATTTTCGTTTATCACCATTGTATCATTCCTTTTTTTTTAAAGCTTCACTGCAGCACAGCATATCAGTTAGCTTTTTGACTTGGAGCATTTCCAAAGGCTATATGGCTTTGTTATTTTAAAATCAAGATTAATTCTAAAGCCTCTATTGGGCAATTTTTTAAAAAGGAAGAAAATAAGTGCATTTCTGTGGCACACATTTTTAGCTTAAAGATCAAGGCATTTCCGCGAGACTACTTCCTTAGTTCGGATCAGTTGGTGGTAGCAGAGTGGTGTGAGATTATAATTCACCTGATCTAAAAACGAATAATAGAGCTGCACAGAAAATAACAGATAGTAGACATGCATGCTGCATTTTCTATCGAAATCTTGCAAATCGTACGTTTGACAGGGAAGTAGCAAATTTAACAATGCGAAAACTTGATACTTTGAAAAACGCATTTTTGTGAATTTCTAAACCTTTGAACTATTAAACTTTGGTGGATGGAAAGATATAGCTAATTTTTGTGGTTCAAATATACGAGTATAGAGAGGAAGAGGAATTTAATCTATTTCCAAAAGGCGTTTTCTCAACAACAAAAAATTTTTCCGCTTTACGACACACAAGTTACGATTAAGTTAAATCGTTTGTTACATCTTTTTTCCAAAACTTGTTTGATTTGGCAGAGTGAAACTAAAAGTCGGCTGTTTTGTTTTGCGCAACAAAGATGTTCAATGGTCGATGGCAAGACTTTATAGCCGTTTCCGCCGATCAATCTCTGCAATTTCCCGTTTAGGTTTTGTCTTCTTGTCTGTATCTGAAATTTTTACGCTGTCCCTCTCCGATTGTCAACTCGTGTAATATCTCCGTTACTTTGTCGCTTTTTCTTCTCCCTTCCTCTCTCTTTCTCTATTTCTCTTACCTATGTCTGTCTCTGTTGCTATCCTCGCCCTTATGTCTTTGCCTGCCGCTCCCTCTCTGTTGGCCATGGTGGCTCAGTGGTTCGCGTGTCAGACTCTTGATACGGCGGTTGCGGGTTCGATTCCCAACCACGACCCACGTTGTAATTGTATGGGGGAAACGACTTATCCAAACTCTTCTTAGTCCAACCACCTGAAAAATGAGTACCCGGCTACAGGCAGTGTTTGAAACTTGTGAAACGCTAGTATCTGAGGGCCAAGCAGGCAGCCGTACTGTAATGCTCTGAAATAAGACTGCAATTTGCTCTGGTGTAATCGCCTGCTGGGGAAGAAGGTGTTAAGTCTTGCACCTGCCTTCATTCGGAGGAAGACTATAACCATATTCTCTTTTTTTACTTTGTAAATTATCTTATGTCGCATAAAACGGCAGGGTGCCCAAGAGAGCCATTTCCAAAGGCGCCCATTTATCAGCGTACAGACTAGATTGTTTTGTCTCGGGGCTCGAGTTAGTCGTGCGAAAAGGTGTATTGTTTATCACACCTTCAAGGAAATGAGTTCACAGCTAACGTTGATTACAAAACATCGTCCATGGACTGGACGCACGGAAAAATGTCACAGTTTCCGAGACTGTTGTCATAGTAACGGAATAAAAATACAGCACACGTGTCACGTGCGCACAAGGAACAGTCATGTCAACCAAGCCTTTATCCTTTGCACATCACGTACATGTATAATATTCTTGGTTTTTTTTTATCATTATCGTTGTGCTCCTCCTCCTCCTCCTCTTCTTGTCGATAACTATTATTATCATCATAATTAACATTTTATATCCGTTATTTAAATTTTATCATCATAAAATTCTATTATTTGTATTCTACTATGTATCAGTTGTGCAGATCACTATAATTCTCTAATAATTATTAATATCGTTTTTAACCATGTTCCTCCTTTTCGTTTCCAATAATAGCCTTATTTGGATCATCATTTTGCATCAACTATCTTGAAAATTCCATCATTAAAAAAAAAACTTCTCAGTGATTCAAGTGCCGAAAATATTTTTTAATCTTCATCTCTTTTGCAAAATCTGCAAGATATATTTTTTCCAGTTTTAAACTGTCATAGCAATATGGTTTCTCTTTTAAGTATTATTTCAAATGATACATAAATGAGTTACTTCCCGAAATATTTTGTGTTTTTATGGGTTTTTTTTTTCGAACCACGAAATCAATTTGAATACGTTTTCTTTGATACACCTCGCTTAAAAATATATTTTACTGAACTTAAAAAAGCCTTTTCCTTTTTTTTTCTTTTTCTAATGAAGAAAATGCATTACATAAAAAACAGGCCACGCTTTTAAATGAAAACAATCCATTTTATCTAATGATCTGACAGATTCAACGCAGATTTTTATACGGTAGCCTTTAACTTTGATGTAAAAAGAAAAACGAAAGAAAGCAAAATTACCTCTCGAAGTTTTTCAATACATCACTTCAATCGATTAGTCAAGAACAAGCCCGGACACCAAC
>BMAT01007493.1:94187-104796 GCA_019649035.1 Elysia marginata | reverse complement strand
CGAAAAAGAATCAAACACAATGCGAGGTATAAATGCAATAGTTCATTTTAAAGGTTAATGGACTCTGAGGCGTTAACCTTTTCTTTAAAAAAGTGACTTTCCCCAGTACTAAGAGTAACAGAGAGTGCTTAGAAGTTTGACATCACATAGAGATAGCGAGTCGGAATAGATACTCATACGTCAAATATGGCCGCCGGCATAAACAAAACAGGCTTCGAAGATGCGCAGTATTGTCAACCGATAGTACATCCAGTGACCACAGTCATGGCAAAGCCCAAACCTTGTCATCACATTCTCGTTTCACACTTTTCAGCTTTCTCTTTTTTCCTTTGTTGAGTCTTGGTGATGCCAATTTCTATTAAATGGGCCGTACAAAGCTACCACTATTTTACAACTGAAGCTACTTTTGTGCAATACAATTCAACAAGGCGATTCAGTGCAACTACACAATTTTCTTTTTTTTTTTATACTTCGCCTCTCAGTTTCCTGGGAGGTGTAGGCCACCAGAAAAGGCATTCCACGCCATCCGTTCCTGTGCCATCCTGCTCTTTCTATTATTTTCTTTGCAGCTGCCATCTCTGCCTCTTTCTTTCTATTTCACTTGATACTTGGCCTTCCTCTGGCTTTGAGGCATTGAGGGTTCCGTGGCGGGCTTTTACCTTGTTAATATGCACTACCCTGGTTTGTTTGTTAAATTCATCGCCACTTTATTCACTCTCTTATTGCCTCTTCATACATGATTTTCTTCCACAACAAACATTTAACTCATTGAAAATAACTATAAAGTTTGATTCTTAACCAATGAAAACTTTTTCTAATTTTATTTTAAATTCTTTTGATTTTTAATGTCCATGCTTATTTCAAAACGACCTGTATTTTGGTTAGAATGGTACTTTATCGGCGGCTTCTGCTTCTTGCCTTATAGGTCTCATGACAATTTGCACCCTGTAAATTAAAATACAACTTAAACCATGTTGGAAGTTTTCTCCATTTTCTTAGACCCATCTTTTGAAGCCTTTATCTCGTTTGGAAGTAGTGTATGATGTCCCTTTTCTTAACTAGACGACATGCTGGTTTTACAGTATATACATTTAGTTTGATACAATTTGGAAGCATTATCAAATCTTGTTATCGAAAAATAGCATAATGTAGTCTGGATCAACAAAACGAAACTATTAACAGTCAGCAGTTCGTCGTGTTGGGCGTATTTCCAGAGCACATTAAAAGTAAAAACATCTACATGTAATTAAAACAGCCCGTTTCTGTCAAGTTGAACAGATTTCTTATGTGTTTGTGTGTGTGTGCAGGAGTGTAGCGGTATAATCATAAGTTTTCGTGTGTGCTTAGAGAGTCCTTCTATGTTGCTATCACAACGTGTCAAGTATCGGTCTATGGAGCCACTGTAATCCTTTTTTTTCAACTTCTCTCGACGCAGTCGTGAAATGGTTATTTGAGTCAGTAGTTTTTCAAGGTAATCTAGGCGTCTAAATTGCCAAAACGTGTAATGTTATAGTTACTGATCCTCTGTTTTCTCGCCTCTCAGTCATTCCAGTGACATAATTTATACTAAGAGTATAAACAAAGTATTAAGGTATCACCATAAGCAGAACATTGCACATAATATATATATATATATCGATATATTTAAATGAGAGTAAATTAGGGGGAGAATATTATGCTAACTCGATAGAATAAGATCGACAATTAATTTATCAGAGTGTTGAATTGGGAACATGCAAGAGCCAATCTTATTCTGCTTAAACTCATAATACCCTAAAACAAAAATTAAGGCCTTAAATTTTAAAACAGTGAAGTCCCTATGTGTGAACCACTACCCTTTTGGAACCCTGGAAAACATACAATTTTATGCTTTGAACAAATGGGAGTTTTGTTCGTTTTCGACCTTGTCTTGTTTGCCTTCATCCATCTATGTTTGAAAAGCCTCCTGAATAAGATCAAGAAGTGAGAAAGTTACTATAAAATCGTTACTATCTTACCCATTTGCAGTGACTGTCTCAACTCAACATCACACGAGTCAACAGGTTTAGATTTGCTTTGATTGATTTTCTAACAAGGCAACGAGTGCTGGCTTTCTGAAGGAAAAAAACTGTTGGTACAGTGTATTATAAAAAATTATCTGATTGTTCACACACCTAGTTTCCCCTTTCAGCATGCAGTATGATCTAGTTGGTTTTCTTTCATTTTACCAGCTAACGCTAAGAAACGGCACATAAAAACGTCTGTTTAAACATTGTTTCCGCTCCCTGTCATTCCATACCTCCCAACAGTTTTAACTTTATGTTTACTTCCTAAATCCATCTCTCTTCCTTTCTGGCTCTCTATACCTCCCTCTCTGGCTCTCTACACCCCTCTCTCTCTGTCTCTCTCTCTCTCTCTATTTCTGTGTGTGTGTGTCTGTCTCTTTCTCTGTCTGTCTTTTTCTCTCTCTCTGTTTCCATACTTAATCTAGTGGGGGAAAAATTTCACCAAGATTTTCACACAAAAACTAAAAGTCGTTCTTGTCAAAAACTAAAAGTCGTTCTTGTCAAAAACTAAAAAGGCGTATAAATTATAACACGGAGAAAAGCCACAACAGAACATTCAACTTTTATGTGAGGTCGAGGGCTAGGCTAAGCAAAACACCACCTGCCTGCCCGTGGTGAGTGTCGGCGTCAGCGTGTGCCCACTAAAGGTCACCCGTCCTTGGTTCAGGCCACTCTGTGCCATTTATACCCGACCCGTGCCCTCAGCTAGACGAACATCGAGCGCGTGCCATTTTCTGAGAACAAAAATGACTGGTCAAGTTTCCGCCAAAACAGGCTTGTTCATAGAGATACTAAGAGGCTTGGCAGTCCGATGTCCAGTGAGTCAGTCCATTGTTAGTGCGGGTGATAGCGAAGCATCTGCTGTGCCTTAAGAAGCCTTGTCACTTCTTTTGTTTGCA
The DNA here is from genome assembly GCA_019649035.1 of Elysia marginata. Lineage (NCBI taxonomy): Eukaryota > Metazoa > Mollusca > Gastropoda > Plakobranchidae > Elysia > Elysia marginata. The sequence continues at coordinate 101,852 of BMAT01007493.1, read as the reverse complement.
GTTGAACAATGTATTTTTATCTGAGCTTCCTCGCGTTTAAAAATGCATGAAATTATCAAATTTTTTTAACGAAAGTGTTTCTTATCAGACGCACGTTTGATTTAAAATACAGGGAAGAGAGGAATAAACAAATACACCTTCAAACGGTATTTCCTCAAATTATTTTTTTTACATTCGAACCCTTCGCGCTTTTCGCGAGACAAAATTAATGAGCTAGTTCTGGGTAAATATAAGTAGTGTTATCAAGCTGAATGTAGCTGAAGAAGTCAAATCATGGCATAGGTAGTGAATTTAGTACAAAAGGTCTTATCTGATGTAGTTTTTGTGTATGAAACTTAATCATTTACATGTACTGAGAAAAAAATTAAGCACTATCCTATATTCCATTGACATATTTATAATTGAAATAAAAATGGCGGGATCTCATGTTGGTCTGGCTACAGGTTTTCAGGCACATGCCATTGAAGCCTAAAAAATCCTTTAACAGGATTGTATCGATAGATATCAAGGGTAAAGGCTGTAGTTAGACACCTCTAAAATAAAATCGTTTTATCCTGAAAAAGCGTTCCATTTTTGTTATTATCAAAGATATTTGGGGTACGGGTAGCTGTGAGGTACCAATACCAGGTGTTTATACTTTGACAAGATCTTGTAAATTTTCCTTTTTTTTGTTTGAAGTCTATTCGTATACCCGAAACATTGTTATTGCTTCCTTCACTTTCTCTCCCTCTCTCTCTCTCTCTCTTTCTTTCTCTCTCTCTCTTTCTCTCCCCTCTCTCTCTCTTTCTCTCCCCTCTCTCTCTCTTTCTCTCCCCTCTCTCTCTCTTTCTCTTGCCCCCTCTCTCTTTCTCTCCCGCCCTCTATCTCTCTTGTTCCAACATTAGACTTCTCTTAACAGACTGACGTATTATGACAGAGAAAAAGAGAGGAGACTTGACATCAGAATGATTAGCCTTAAATAACGTGTTTTTGTAGTTAGAGATTAACTGAACAAAATACAAAGTTTTTTAGTAGATCAAGCTGGTTTATCAGTTTTGCTTCTTTCTCATTTCTTACTGACCAAATTGCGTCTTTTCTTCAATTCCCCTAATGCCATATCTTTTTCACTTGCTCTACACAATTCTTTTTACGCTAAATTTCTCTCGTTCGATATTTTTCTCCTTTACTTGTTAGAATAGATCTACCTGGTCTAGACCTTCCGTGCAATGTCCACTCATTTAAAGGACGCGGAAAAAGAAGATTATCCTCCAAACAGTTCAAGGAAAAAATAACTTTATTTTTATATAATCCGATGTCCTTGTCTTTTAGCACGTACATTTGACATTACAGAACAGTAAGGATGAGAGGAAGTCTAAAGAGAAACTCTACCATCATAAAATTCAATATATGAACTACATGAAAATAGTTATTAACAATGTATGCTTGACTTGTAGAGATGAAACTTTGAAAAAAAATTGACTCACTGCTTTTTTCAAGGTCTTTTTTCTTCAAAACACATTTATAGGAAAAACTATCTGAAGCCTTCATGGTTGATAAGAAGCTCAATCTTAACCAGCATTTTTGAAAGGTGGCTGATAATAAACTGCCAAAGTTTCATGTAAAACTTATCACACGTTAAACGTTTTTTTTTTCTTTTGATGTAAAAGTAAGAGATAGTTTTCTACTGTAGAGAAAAGAAGGAACAAAATAAGTCTAGAGGTAACAATGAACTAAATGAGGACTGAATGTCTGAGTATATTTCAATAACATATTTTGTAATGCGTTTTTTGTCGACAAGAGAAATAGAGAGCTATTCCTCTTAAATGAGGATTAAAAAATCTCTTACACTATGGCATTGTTCAGTTTTATCCACCAAGTATTTAAAACAGAACTTCGAACTTTGTCCTGTAGCGGCAATAGTTTATTTTTATCAGGGTACAACCTGCTCTCAAATTAAACACAAAACGAATAAAAATAAATTCTATAGCTCATACACCAAGTGCTCTTCTTTTATTTTGTTTTCATTTCAAACCATTTAAACATAAAAAGCCATTTTTTTTCAGCTTTCAGCCTACAGAACCATTAAATTGGAATGAAATTAATTACGTATTATTAGATTCTTCAAATGCGACGTGGCTTCTATTTCTCTTATCATAATTAAGTTTGTTATGTATATAAACACAGTGAGTGGACAGATTCAGCACCAGGGTATGGGAACTGGTCTGTCTGGGTGTGTATGAGACTGGTGGGGACGCATCGTGCGCAGACAGCCCATTACACTGACAAGCTCACCGTAGAAGCTTTCGTGAGCTGCTGCTTGTACAGTATTTGCAGATCGAAACTCGTCTGTCATAAATTGATTGGTGCAAAATTAGAGACGCGCGCCCTGCTTCTCTTGTAGGAAAACTTCACGCCTATTGGGTTCTCAAGGGGTTTTTAAGCTATGCGTGTACGAGATATTCAAAATTTGATGGAAATACAAAAATAAGCATTATAAAAACTATCTTTTTCTCTCTTTTTTATCATGTTCGTCTGCGTGCCTCTCCCGCCTTTCCCTCTCTTAATATTTTTCTTTCATTTTTGTTCTTTCTTTAATTCTGTTCCAATTTTTTTAATCAATCTGTTTGTATATCTACATTGTTATAGATTACAGCTGCTTCTATGGTATGTTCAAACCAGAGTTTATGAAGAGCAACCAACTGTGCAGCATAGACAAGGAAGATCACTAGTATTAAGATTTTAATCCATAACCAAGTGTTTCTCGATGCTTAGTCAAATGTTTAAAATGCAATTGTGGCAAAAGTTAGCTATAAGGAAAGTTTAGTATCATTTTCAGTTATATATTTGCCAACATGAAAAAACCGGAATTTTTATGTTCTATTCTATCTTGGGGGCCTAGATAGCTCAGTTGGTAGTGGCTTCGCTCCGTGGCCAAGAGGTCGCGGGTTCGAAACACAGCCGAGCACAGTCCGGGCCCCTACTGGTTGGGTCGGTGTCAGTATAATGTGACCGGATGAGGCTAAGTCATGGTATCCCCGCTAGTCTCTGGGTGGCAGCCCGTAAATTGTCATTGGGACCCAAGCCCTGAGAGCACCTTTGAATTGAAATTGGGCTTGTAAAAATACCCTTCAATCAATCTATTCTATCTTAATGAAACCACCTCTCAGTTCGAAAACAAAACTTGTCTTAAGACTTATATTAGTAACTATTAATTTCTATTCATAGGTTGAAGAAGCTTTATGTGATGAAAACGGCATTCTCACCCTGCCTTCTAAGACTGTTCCAAAGCCTAAGTTGTAGGATTCGGATTATTGCGGAAAGAAAATCTTTATGAAACTGTCACCAACACAGACGAAATCAAGAAGGCAGGGAGCAATCACAGGAAAACAAATAAAATTTAATCTGGTAAAGATATGTGTTTAGCAGGAAACAAAAGATTATGTAAAATCTTTTGACAATGATTACATTTTCCCTATAAATATCTTGATCATGAATCGAATAAACGGCCTATGGGGATAAACAGTTTCAAAAATTTAGCTTTACCAGGTGCAAACACCGTTAACGAGCTTCACACTAAAGACCTATTTTGCGGAAGACGACAACGTATGGCGTAATGAGACCCATAGGCAGCGTAGTTTCAACAACAGACGATTGGCTAACTAGCTTAACCTTCGTAGTGAACAAGCCCAGCAGCGAGAATTAAACAAATGTGAGCATAAGGGCTCAAGGATCTTTCTTATTTGAGTTTTTTGTAAAGTAAGAACAGAGCTGATGTCAATATGAGCGGGTCGGCCCTCTCAAATGTTATAGAAAGATAATTATAGAGATTTGTGACATCTACTCACGATATTGTGACTATCCTGTATTCCGATAGCCTAGCTAACTAGCCATCAGCCATCCTGAATTTTCTCCCCCATGGACTTCGTCCTTCTGAGCGGGCCGATAACGCATGGTATCTACTGTTATACTAGGAGAACAAAATGTGAAAATGTTACAGAAGACACATCCAGATATTATAAAAAGTAAGAAAGAACGAAATTGCGAATGTATAAGGTAAAGGAAAAATAACCCTTGCAATCTCTTCCAGCCTAGGGATAGAAATTTTTGAAGAAACGGAATAATTGATACATCACCAAAACAATAAAGACACTAAAGAAATGGAATATTTGAAAAAGCACCGAAATAATCAAAAAAATAACGAAACGGAATAATCAAGACATCACTGAAACAACTAAGACACTAAAGAAACCGAATAAATGGGACATCACTGAACTAAACTAAGAAACCAAAAAACTTGGATGTCACCGAAACAACCAAGACACTTTAAGAAACGGAATCACTGGGACATCACCAAAACAATCAAGACACTAAAACACGGAATAATCAAGACATCACCGAAAAAACAAGACACTAAAGAAACGGAATAATCAAGACATCACCCAAACAACCAAGATGCTAAAGAACGGAATAACTAGGACATACCGATACAACCGAGTCACTAAACTAACGGAATAACTGGGACATCACCGATACAATCAAGACACTAAAACACGGAATAATCAAGACATCACCGATAAAAACAAGACACTTAAGAAACGGAATAATCAAGACATCACCCAAACAACCAAGATACTAAAGAACGGAATAACTAGGACAAACCGATACAACCGAGTCACTAAACTAACGGAATAACTGGGACATCACCGATACAATCAAGTCACTAGAAACAAAATAATCAAGACATCACCGAAACAACCAAGACACTAAAGAAACGGAATAATTGAGATAGAGCCGTCACTGAAACAACCAAGACACTAACGCCAAGATACACTGGGAAAGGTAAAGATTTTCATTTCTATACAAAGTGGTATCGTCATGGCAACGGACTTTCTTTGATGTATCATAATTATAGCGCTAGAGCTTTAGGCAGTTTCATTATGGTATGTAACAAAAACTGAAAGCATGTTGAATTGTCAGACCTCCTGTAGGTACAATAAAGTCTACGAGAAATAAAAGGTAACTGCAAAGTTGCCACATCAACTTTTAGATATTAAAATATGATACGTAATGCAATATAACTTTAGGGGGAAAAAGCATATGGCTACACCATAACCAAAAATAGCTTTAGTATCACGCGAGGCAGAGAGATTGGTCATTTAAAACTGTTAAAACTTTAATTAATAAGGCTTGTTTGATATATTGACAGAAAACTTGTAAGAGACGTTGCTGCAAAATAAAGGAATAAAACTTTATTGGTTGTCAACTCAACCAAAGAATACTGGATATAAAATTAATATGTGCGATTATGCATTGGACAATCATCACTAATAGCTGATGGATTACGAAGTTTTGCTTCTACGAGATTGTTTTTCCTTTTTTGCTCTCTGTGCGTTTTATTTTCATTCTATTTTCCGTTTTTGTCGCCACGTGTGATAGACTGAGGTATTTTAACAGAGCATAAATACAACAGGTTTTTTCCAGGCGCTGAGCTCCCGTTCGCCTTCCAGTCCCCAACAAATGATACTCGCAGACCGGAAGTTGCGATAATGATAGTCGCTGCTCAAGTCAGAAATTGCGTCTGGTTTCCATTTCCGCCTGACCAGTGATGATAGGAGGCTTCTGGGGCTGGGGGATAAAGTTTCTCACAGACTTTGTTCTGTGGGTTTTCCTATTGGGTGTGCGGCTAGTCCACCCTGCCGGTACATATAAAATGATAGAATAATGTGGAAACATTAAAATGGTTCATAATTTTACTGTCTTATTCCTTCTTATATTGTAACTTCTTTTGTGCCCATTTCACTTTCACGCTTCACTGCCTCTCCTTCCCGCTCTTGCTATCTTCTCAGAACCTTCATTTGTAAGTGCATTCCTTTATCTTTCCTCATCTTTTGTTCATAAATCTCTAGATGGCTCTGATTGTATATTTACCTTTTCGTACCCCAATGACTCCATCTCTCTCTGTCTATTGAGATTTTTTAAAAAGAATTTGCAATTATCATCGGGTCCTAATTAATTGTTCTTCTTATAATTATCATAATATTTATTATTTATAATTGGTATTTATATTATTAGAATATGTGTTGATTGTTATTGATGTTTTTATATCAGTTACTATATATTTTTTTTTATCTTTCTTGTTCTCAACACCATCATCATCATCATTATCATCGTCGTCGTCATTTCTTTTTAATGTTTTTTTTATTTTATTTTTACTATATTTCATTATTACTTTCACTATCTGTATTATAATCTTTATTTCTCATCATCATCATCATCATCATCATCATCATCATCATCTCTGGTCATCACCAACATCAATAACGACATCATCATCGCCATCATCATTCTCTCTCACCGCTAAACGAGTTTATTAATAATGTTACTTTTTATGAATGTTCATCATGCTATCAAAATATTTTTAACTGTGCTAGCTTACAATTGCTTTTCAATTTACATAGTTCCTTTGATTGTTTCAAGATATTTCATTATGTAATAATATCATGTTTGTATTCAACGGCCAAATGAAGAAAGGCACTGTGCCTAATTTGCTACCGTTGTAAAATAAAATAAAATTCAAATTTAAATTCAAATTCTCTCTCTCTCTCTCTCTCTCTCTCTCTCTCTCTTTCTCTCTCTCTCTCTCTCTCTCTCTTCTGTCTCTCTCCATCTCTCTCTTTCTCTCTCTCTCTCTTTCTGTCTCTCCCCACCTCTCTCGTTCTCTCTCTCAATCTCTTTCTATCTGTCTTTCTATTTCTCTCTCTTTTATCTCTCTCATACCCTCTCTCCCTCTTTCTATATTGTATTTCTGTATCCCCCCCCCCCCTCTTTTTCCATTTACCCTTTACTCATACTGAGTGATAGCAGCATCCATAATTCCGCTTGGTATTGATTCAATATCAAGTTACTAGAACAATGTGTCTAGTTTGTACAGAGGTCCAATATCCTGTGCTCACACAATCATTCTCTGCTAGCACTGCTCGTGTGTACAGTGTAACTGTCGAGTTTTCCCCGTACACAATCGTAATGGAACGTTCCATTTTCCTTCTTTTTTCCTTCTTTTTTTATTCATCATTTATGGATTAACTTCTTATAGCATTCACAGTACTTTTCATTTTTTAAAGTTTTTTTTAAGCGTATTCATTGTATTAAGATTATTTGTTTCGAATGAAAAAAAGCAACATTTGTTTGACTTTCTGTGATATTAAATTCATAGAGGAAAAAAAAAGAACATCAGCTCCAGATTTGATGCAAGGAGTTAAAGAGTAGAGATTTCAGATCTGAATTTTTTTGTGAACATTTTGATTGCGAAAAATTTTCACACAATTTAACAATTAAAAAGATTTTTAAGCATAGAATTACTAATACCTGTGAACTATTTATATTGTAGTTATTTAAAATATGTATGCTCAGCAATGTAATGTATCATTATGACATACTTGCTCCATTATACACGCTAAGAACAATTATTGTTTTAATTGAGTTGATTACATGCTTATCCTATTTATGCAGGGCCTATGATATAAATTATATGTGTGTGTAAAGAGGAATTATGGGGTGTATGTGAGAGAGAATGAGAAAAAAGATAAAGGAAAATGCTTAGAGATTTTTACATAGGATTAGTACATTTATCTTTATTGTTATTATTATTATTGTTATTATTATTATTGCTAATATAATCATTACTAT
>BMAT01007493.1:59659-75991 GCA_019649035.1 Elysia marginata | reverse complement strand
TTTAAAAATCGAATTATTGTATAAAATGTTATATTATTAAAATGGCGTATTTTTTTCCTTTGTTTTTCTTGTTTTTTTTTCAAGTCATCGAGCGTGACGTGTTACTTTCAAACTCTCTTTACAGTAACAGTGAAAACAAGACTATAACTGTTTCGTAAGTTTATTTCTCATTTATTTTGAAAATTTCCTTTTGTTTTCTGTTTACGATCCAGCTTTGCTTTGTTGCGCTCTCAAGAGGTCTCTCTGGCGTTTCGGGAACGGTGACGATAAGATCTCTCCAACCATGGTTGCCCCAGCTGTGCTGCTCGCAGTAGGGGCTTGGGCGGGACTGTTCAGTTATTCTGTAGTGGCACTCTATGATATATCACACTGTTACTTTCATATCGATGGGGATGGCATTAAATATTGATTACTCATAGCGTGCATTCTAAACTATATGGGAGAAATGAAGGTTACAATAAAGAATTGACCAAATAAAAACAAAAATATGGGTTTTGTATTGCGACCTAAGCACTTTTTAAGAGCTGTGCACTCTTCCTATATATTTTTTTTTCAATTTTCTGTTTTGAGCACACAGCTTTGTCACCCATAACATGACTAAGAGCTAAATGACATGCACACAAGGTCATGTGCCCTAACCCCAACCATTTCCAAAGAGAAAATTATGTAAGAACAACAATTTAAGTTATAAAAAATTGCTTTTCGTTGTGTTAAAACGTGAAAATCATTTTGTTCATTTATTATGGTTTCTCAAATAGTTGGGTTGTGATCCTTTGAAAAAAAAATGACGAAAGAGAAATTGACCCTGAAAAGGGGAGAATGATATTTACTGTTGAAAATCTCTGTAGCATATCTAGATCAGTTACGTAAAGAAAGTTTTCGGTTTTATTTAGTGTGCTCAGGTCAACTGTAGAAATAAATAAATGACTGTTCTAGGTATTTTTTTTTCATCTTTTGAACGAAGGGTATGTATCAGTATAGAAAATCCACTATTTATATTGTTTTTTGAGGAATTAGTATTTAAGAAAAGGTTATTAAAAAAAACCATCGTACGTATAAATACTTGGTGCTTTTAAAGACATCAGTTTTTCTCAGATGGAGCAGGCAATGTGGTTTACTTGCTGTTTCAACAAGGTGTCTGTGAATATAAATCTAATTTGTGAAACACCGGCAAATTGAATTGAGATAAAATTGCGCTCCAAGAAAGAGGCTTAACGCGCTTCAATAAACTTTAACTTCACGATTTTTTTATTTAGTGACAGACTTCGCTACCTTTGGTTTTAGCCTGTCTTCCTATTAAAGCTTTTTTTTTTAATAAGAACGCTGGCTTGTGCTTGCGAGTCTTGACATTTTTTTCTTCGATTGACTTGAAGTTCAGCCTACCAACGAGTGTACATGTACATGCGGTTTTCTCTCACCCCTAAAAGACACATAATAACTATGATTTCGCTGCCTCGTTATAATAACATTAGGCAAATGTTCAACAGTTCGATCGCTCAAACCCGAGACAACCTTTCGAAGGAGAGCTGAACTAGTAGATGGGATTTTTTTTCTATGTTGGGGGAAGCTGCTTAAATATCTGAGTTAGTAAATGGATGGGGATGCGTGAGAATTGAAAAAGGGTTGTTCTTTTACTTATACAGTCTTGCTGGTCTATGTCAAATCTGATTACATTTTTTCTCTTATAAATATGTATTTTAACTTACGGTAAAGCGCCTTGAGCTTGTTTTAAGAAGGAGGCTAGTACAAAAATATTCATTTATTATTTATTTGTTCTATTATTGTGACTAGGAAAAACGGATAGAAATATATGGAAGTCATAGGCATAAAAAAGGATACATAGTTTGAGAGATAGACAGAGAGAGAAAGAGAGATAGGCTGAAAGAGAGACGGACGAGAGACATAGAAAGAGAGAGAGAGAGATGTATGTTAAGACAAAGCGACATAAAAACTAAATAAGATAATGGAAGCTTTGGAAAGTCGACAACTTTGACAAATGACATGATTTTTATAAGATCCACAGTAGGCAATTTCAAACGGTTTTACTTAAGTTTTGCCTATTCTAACTACTAAATCTATTGAAATGCACTTCTCACAAAAATGTAGCAAAATCTAAAACTAGGGTGCCAACCTAAGCAACCGAGTTGCTTTTAGTATCATCGCATAGTGCAGACACTGTAGTACTATAACACCGTGATCTACTATGTAACTCCGGGGATGGCTGCTCTTCACACTATTGAATACTCTTACTTGTGTGAACTAGTCGTGGGCAGTGAATGCCAGTGAGCCGTGGCCTGGGTTTGTGCAGTGATCAGCAAAGCAAAAAAGCTGAGTACCCGTGCTGTCATCAATACAGCCCCCTTCGGGTTGGCTGATTGGGCCGGCTAGAGAGATGTTGGTAGATGATACCAAAGCAGCTCCGGCGCCGTTAGCAACCGTTCAATCACCTCTGACCTTTCGTTGATTGGAGGAGAAAGCCAATGTTAGGAGGGACAAAGATAGAAAGAGGATGAGGTGAAATTATTGGAATCAAAGGAGAAGGAGAATGGCAGCAGTAATTTGGTAGGGTGGTAGAGATTGAGAAACGCGGTTTGAGTAGATAAACACGAATAAAAAAAAACACCTGTAAGCGTAAGAAAAGAAGTATGTGGGGGAAATAGGTAGAAATAGAAATGTAAATGAAAATCGAAATATAAAGAAATAAGAGCATCTGAAACAGACCGATAATGAGAAATGTAAAGCGAAGGAGATACGCAGACAGAAAAGAAAGGAGACCGAGAGGCAGGGCGAGTGATGCAACGAAGAATTTTATGTTGTTCTTGTAATGATTCCATGTTATATAGCAGTCAAATTTTCAATCAAGTTGTAGTGGTGTTTGAATGGTTCCGACCTAACTCTACATCACAACATGGGAAACACAATCTCTTCCGCATTTCTTCTTACACTTTGCGCATTTCTTTGTGTGGCTTGATAGGAAAAAATATTACGCATCTTGAACAAAAACGCTCTTTGACAACTTTCGATACACAATTCCGCATCAAAAGGTAGAATTAGTTTCGAACAAAATTTCTTTACGTAATCTTCTTTGAAAATTACGTTGAAAGCTGAATGCGATGCATGCCATTATACTTATATGCCTACATCTTTGAAATCAATAAAACAAAAGCTGGGATTAGTAGAAAGAAGATTTTCAAGTCCAGAATTGATACGTAATCCCTTAAAAGCTTTTGTCGTATGAAATCTTGAAAAAATGCAATCTTGACATTGTACCTTGAAAATCTTGAAAATCGTTTTGAAATAGGTCTCACTGATCTCATATCTTCCTGAAGCAACAACTTTGTTTATAATAGGGAAATCCAAATAATTTTGCACCGGCGTTACTAATAAAGCTTTATAAAGCTTTAGATGGATTTGAATATCTCCGAAAATATTCAAACTCCGAAATTATACTCATTTTGTGGTAACGTTACACCTAGATATCTGAGAAAATAAATTGGAAGATTTATTATTAGTTCTGTCGTTTTCATAATACAATATAATTAATATTGACTTCTTAAAAGCTTAAGAATGTTCACATTTCTACAACACAAAACCTCATGTAAATTAATATGTTATATTTTCAGTCTACAAGCGCATGGTTGTTTTCACGATGGCCTTTAGTTGTTGTAGGAAAATTTTCGTTCTTTGTTTTTGGTTCACATTTTTTTCACCAACATATCCGCTTCTGCTGTCTCTAATGAAAAAATGCCGGTTTGTATTCAAACATTCATATCGAGACCTGTCTGGTCTACTTTGAACGAGGATGCAGTGGGATTGGATCAAGTTTAATTTTTGTTGTATTCATGCTGTAACTGGTCCTCTCTGCTTTATCGGAAACTCTACAGTGCGAGTAATCTAAAGGAATAAAAACGCTATGAAATTATATATGAAGAGAGTGATAAAATGTGCGTGTGTGTGAGAGAGAGAGAGATAGAGAGAGAGACATAGAGAGAGAGAAACAGACAGAGACAGAGAGGAAGACAGAGAGGGTAGAACGAATGGGTGATGTTGAGATTGATGCAAACGAGAAAAAACATGGGCAACAAAGTACGCGGAGAGACAGAAGGGAAGGGGGGGGGGGGTAATGCCAGGCAGATAGACAAATAAACCGACAGAGAGAGAGAGAGAGAGAGAGAGAGAGAGAGAGGGGGAATAAGATAAATAGAGACAGAATCAAATATAGATTAAAACAACGGCGAGCAGACACAGCTAGATGAAGAAATAAAGAACCAGCAGGAGATGTTTTAAATAATTCAAATATGCTAAGAGACGTAGAATCAGCTCGTATAGATGCAAAAATCTGCTATTCTGGGTAAGTTCATTGAAAGAAAGAACTTAGAGCACACATTGATGAAATCTCTCTTGTATCCCATCGCACTCTCCGTAACCGGTTTAGTACCCTAAAATCAATTATTTTACCGTTATACAGACCTGGTCATTTGAATAACGGTAATCATAATAGAACTGCTTTTACCCTTGGTCCGACAATATCATTACAATAATCGTATTCACTGGTATTCATGTTTCTATTTTATATTCTAACCCTCCGAATTCAAATAGCTCTTTGATTATATCTTGTCTAGAAGACAACTCACAGCTGGATTATGAATAATGTAGAAGAACTCTTTGGGATTCCACTTCAAGTTGGATACTGATTTCGTCTTCAAGGATACCATGTTTTTTTCTGCAGGGTCACTATGGTTGAAAGCCTCTGAAAATTTTTAATTATAGGGAGTGAGATTTCAAAAAGTATTTTAGAGTTACGTCCCTTAAGCAGATGTCAGATCCTAACATTTTAGCAAATCTGGATAGAGAAAGTTAAAGGAAATAAGGACAGTGAGTATGCTGATGGCTTGATTGATTTTCAGCACCGTAAGCGTTGCTTTATAAAACTTAATCATTTAAATGAGCCTGACCCATCATGTTCCCAAAAATCTCTGGTGAAAATATAGACAGTTGCCCTTTTTAGCCTTTAAGACGTCTGGAGTCATAGGTATCTAGTTTTCGGACACAACTACGTGTACTACACGTTTGATATCACACTTTTTATGTGAACGTTTTATATTAACAAGAGAACATACTACTCAAACGTGTTTTCAACCATTAATGGAAAGCAAACCATGACCTCGTTTGTGTTCTATGACCCTATTGTATGCAACAGCATTTACGCTCAGGTATTATATTGAGCTGTCTATATTCCACCACGTCTGATGCTTTGGGATCGAGACCTCCTTAAACCGCATGCCCTTTAATACAGAGCTAGCTGTCCAGATCGGGAAAAAAGAAACCTCAGAGAGGCGGGCTGATGGAACAGTCCAAAATAGGATTACAGATCTAAGGGGTTTGGAGTTCGGGTCTTACCCGACAGACTGGTCCGGCCTTTTTTTTTGAAAGGGTGGTGTAATAGTTTCTTTCCTTCTAAAACTATTGGGTAACACTCAAATAATATTATTTCCCCAGGCGATTGAACATTGATGAGCATCACAGAGGGTCATGGCTAGGCATGTTTTTGTGTGACTGTGCTAAAGTTGTAATAACTTTTTTTTCATCATCAAACACAGAATAGCATTTCAAGCGTGTCTTAGTTTGGGTACAAAGTTTTCGCACACATTGAGTAGCGAGAGGAAATTTATTTTTAAAGGTTTCGTAAGTTGTCGCTTTTATATTCCATAATACATAATATTATGCTTTTGACATTGAAATATTGAAATATAAAATTTCAACCATTCTGCGATCATTTGTTCCTCTACTAAAACAGCCATCAGATAACTTTGTACCGTAGACGATATCTTACAACTAAAGATAGTTCTCTATAGTTTCAGTACTGTTGCTTAAATCTATATCTCACGCACGTAATGAACCTGATTTTTAATTTCCAACTTATAGACGTTTTAAAGTTTTATTGTTGTATATCATTCTCCTTTTAGTAGTTAATTACTTACAAAGCTCTTGATCTTGTAAATATTGAGATCAAATCAAGGCCTACATGTTTGAAATCAAAAGTACGCAAAAGTTGTTTCAACAAATATCAATAGCTCATGAAAAACAATATTTTTATCTAGTTAACCAAATGGTGCTTTTTGTTTGTTAATTGTCGCACAATATTGACTCTAATAAACTTGATCTTTCTATATTTTGAATCAAGTATGTCGCTAATAATAAATGAGGTCACTGAGCAAACGCTAAAGCCTCTGTGATAGTCGTGTACTCTTCTCGCATACACAGTTTACTTTTGTAGCATTTTGCTCCTCTTTACTCATGTTTATTCCCGTTTAACTGGAGCAGCATTATTCTCTAGTTGTTAAACTTAAAGTTTAGCATCTGGTTGAATCGATGGTCTAGCTAAATTGCAGTCATTTGGGTTGAGATTTTTTTTTAATTTTGATAAAAAACTGCTGCCAATTACATTTAATATGTTGAGCATTTTTTTTCTTTTTTGAAAATTGAGGCAGGAAAACAGAAAGTCTCAACTCGACTATGAGAGAGAGAGAGAGAGAGAGAGAGAGAGAGAGAGAGAGAGAGAGAGAGAGGGGACATCTAACTCATAAGTAAACAAGTTTGTAACAACCAAAAAAATATACAAAATGCAACGCTTTTTTGTATTAAAAAAGGGAGATAAGGGAATGTAAGTTAAGCCATTCGTGGTCTATAAGCAAAAGAGATATCGTGCATAGGACAGAAAAATTGTTACAGTAAAATAATTATAGTTAACTGAACAGATGGTTAGACATTAGTGTGGAGAGATGTTCAGAATGATGGTTATTCACCAATGCATTCTAATTTTTTGCAAACAAAATTCATTAGCAGTACAAAAGGCTTACTTTGTAATGAAACAAAAAGCTTTTATATGATCATCAATTTACGCTGCAACTTTCTCTTTAAACATAGATTGCGAGGAATAAAAATGAAGGACTTTAAATAGTCATTCCGTTATCTTGTTCCACACAACTAGTATAATACAAATTTATACGAGTGTGAGTGCGTTGTATGGGCTACCGCAACCCACCACTCGAGCGGACACAATCGATGTTGTCAAATATTTGGACACTTTGTTTCCAGTGTTTTTTCTAGCTGATCGAGCGGGGCCTCCTAAGAGAATATTTTATCTTTGTCTCCGACCGTTACGGCAATGAAATTTGCATAGGTCAATATTGCCCTGTCCAACCTCATATGCATCAGGCTTTAGTTTCCCAATGCAATGGGATTATCTGCACCGTGCTGGGGGGTTGTTTTTTTTTCCTCATGTTTTGGCTTGGTTGTTGTGTTGTTTTAAGGTTTGTGTGACCGCTGTTGATTCACTTTTTTACATCAATAATTTTTGGCTTGCGCCAGTTTTTATTTAGGTCTAGAGCTCCTATGTGTTTTGTCTTGTTCCGATGAGTATGTGTTTAGAAGTGTAGTATCCCATTTCTGAATATTTAAAAGCTCTTTCTCTGTAAGTGTTTTTGTTTCTGCCTTTATTACTCCACTAGGAGGAAGAGGGGTTAATTGATAATGAATGTACATAGAGAGCGAATAATATTAATGAAAGACTTGCTTCAAAATACCTAAACATCTTTTAAATCGTATCTTATCAAAGGTTTATCTCTTTCTTCTCTCCCTCTCTGTATGTGTTTCCCTTCTCTAGCCTTAACATAATATATTTTCCTTTCTCTTACAACAAACCTTACCAAAATGTCGACAAATAGGCAATAAATACCACTTTACCCTAAGCCTAATTTATGTTAACTTTTGATTGGGAGCAAAAAGGTAAAATTACCAAAAATGTTGCGGTTTTTTTTTACATTGTTTGAGTATACATCAATTTCAAACTTATGCCTTGTTTACGGCGATGGCCTTAACATTTTTTATCCCCCCCTCCCCTCCGCCCGTCCTGAATCCTCATCTATATCTTCCCTATCTCTAGCCAATCCTTCATTCACGCCGTTAAGAAATCGAGTTTATTGTGTGTAATCCGGCCGCCTTAACGCGTCCATCCTCCTGATAGTGTTATTTCAGTCTTCTGCTCATCTGCTCCCGGAATTCAGTTATCCAGGATCATTCCGTCAGGCCCGCTTAATCTCACGTTTTATGAAGTGATGCTTCTCGAACCGATCTTAAGTTATCTCCCTTTCGGTATTTCTTTCCTTCTTCCTTTCTTTCTAGTTCTCTATTAATTTTCTTTTCTCTTTCGCACACCCTTATGCTCTTTGTTTCTCGTAGTATCTCTCTTTCCCTCACCTTCTTTGTTTTTTTTCCTCTCTTCTCTATCACTCTCTTTCTCCTTTATCTTCTATCTGTTCACTCCCTTAATTATATTCAGTTAATCTTACTGTCAGTCATCATCTCTCGCTCTATCATCTGCCTGAGGGCAAATCTTTATTTTTCTTTTCGTGTTTCATTTCTCTCACTCTCACACCGTTTTATGCGATAATTTTCACAACAGTTTGCCTTTATCTGTATTTCTGTGATCGTCTTTATCTTGTCTTTCCTCATCCTGATTTGATGGTTGTTGTAATGCATTCTTTTCTCTTTTTATAAACGTTTTTACCAACTCTCATATTGTATCTACCTAGTGCTTTTTCCTTTCATTATTTTGTCAGACTCATCAATTTACAACATTATGTCTCTCTTTACCCTTTTTTCTCCAACATTAAAATAAGGTTCTTTTAAGAGTTGTGTATATTAACTACCTGGAATGTTATTTTTTTATATTCCAGATCCTCATTTTTTTACATTTATTCGTCTCCTTCTCTTCTTTTATATTTCCTTGATATTATTACGACGAAGTGAGACTAGCATGTTTTCTTTACCTACGCCCATATGGTTTCTCTCTAAACTTGTGTTTGTCGCTATCGACACTTTTCCAAAAAGCAGATTTAACATAGCCTGAATGTCAGTTGCCAATCCGCTCTTCTCTGCCCTGTTGCAATGAGTTTTTCATTAAATGTTTGTAATCTCAGGGTAACACAAATTTCACCAAGGTGCGATAGATATTCGTTTATGTGCTCTCAGGTGAGACAAAAAAATTGGAAAAATATTTTCTTAGGTATTTCCGTCTTTCTTTTTTTTGTGTCTTTGCATGTCCTACAGATCTTTGAAGTAAATCTGTCTAAATTTAAGGTCATGATTGTAATATGCTCTTTGTAACGATGAACCTGATAACAGGGTCTCTCTTTTTATTGGTTGCAGTAAGGATATTTCCTTAAAGAAATGTAGTTTCTAAAGCAAATTCTTTTGATATCTTGTTGAATGTGAGATTATCAATCAAGGTAATAAAGGACGGCATAATTGAGTTTTATTTTGTTCTTAATATTTAATGTAATTCTATTTTGTAGCCTTTTAACCTCTTTAAAGCCAGAAATATTTGATTTCAAAGTAGTTGTAATGGTTGGTTTAATAATGTGAGATAGCAGGCCTACTGCCTTCTACTTCTTCTTCTTCGCGTTCTCCAAAATGTTTAGTTTTTTTAGGATGTATATATAGGCCGTCTGTTCCAGGAAGTTGATTATTTATTCTAGTTCTATGAGTGGGCCAAATAGTTTGGTGCTAAGCTCTGCTACAGCTTCCCAATTTTTTCCTCTTTTTTCTGCCTACTTATTTTCGTTACTTAAAAAATAATGTTCTAAGTTAAAATTAGACTGTGAGATTTGTACATGGTTTACCCTGAATGCTTCTAAAGTACACATTTTCAAATTTAAATTTCACTAAACTACCGCGCTCTCAAAAAGCTACTTTAAATAACTGGTACTGTTCCTTGCTTGTCTGCCTTTTGAAAGAAAACAGCACTGTCGGTTTAAAAGACTTGACTTAAAAACCAATAAGTAGGGCGAATAAACAATGGAAATTTTTATAAATGGGCATTTAACTAGAGCAAAGGACAACAGATGCTATAGAGGAAGAAGAGAGATGACCCAGACATGGAAAAAGATGGGAAGACTGCTTGGATATATTGAAAAAAAGATTTTAAGCCCTTCGTCAAACGGGACAATATAAAAAAAATTGCAGGGAATAAAAGGTGGGCAGTTAGGTTTTGCTATCGCAACTTTTATCTTATTCAGAGCAAGAGGAAAGCGAAAGTGAAGTAAAACATGCGAGCTTAAAAATAATGCATGACAGCGTAAACAGATAGTGGGCCAGGGTTACTCAACAACTGTGGCAAAGCCCAAACCTACGTTGTCAAATCCTGGGCTCTTTGCTGGTCGACATGGTCACCACTATTATGTGGTAACTCAACGCATATTGCTTACGTTCTGCTATCACTCGATGATAAAATGAATTATAAGGATTGCCAGTTTGCATGATTATTGTTCTTGAATTTTGTGGAAATGCAATGGGGCCATAAGCGTTGCTCGATGAACTTAAGGGAATGATTTAATGTGTCTTGGTTTTAATCTAGTCGAAAGATAATAATGAAAATGGGTTCAACAGGTTATTACCACGAATCTACAAAAACAGTCTATGAATCTCTCGGTAACGTTTTTTCCTCCAATGTCAACTTTCTCATTACTCTTTCCTCTCACTCTCTCTCTCTCTCTCTCTCTTTCTCTATCCCCCCCTCTCTTCCTGTTTCTCATTCTCTTTCACTCTCTCTCTCTTTCTTTCTTTCTTTCTTTTTCCCTCTCTCTGTCTCTATTTTTCTAACCTTTCCATTATGTTTCTTTCTTACCTCTTCTTTTGCTTTCATTTTCATTCTTTACTTAATTTTTGACATCTCTTCTTATCTTCGCCTGTTCACCTCATATGTTCCTATTCACTCTTCCCCCTCCCCTCTCTCTCTCTGTCTCTCTCTCTCTCTCTCTCTCTCTTTCTCTCTCTCTCTCTCTCTCTCTTTTTTCTCTCTCTATCTCTCTCTCTATCTCTCTGTGTCTCTATCTCTTTCTCTCTCTCTCTCTCTCTCTCTCTCTCTCTCTCTTTGCCTCTGTCGCTCTAACAGGCTATCGCTTAAAGGAAGTGTCAATTCAAAAAGTCTTACCTCTAATTCATTAACTAGGGTCGCCAAAATTAAGAGTCGTGATTCGTTCGTTACTGAAGTTAAGCTCTGGTAAAAAAAAAATGCAATGGAAAACAATAGCCAACCTTGGGATATATATGTGTGAATATAGAATGATAGGAAATGACAGGGTGATACAAGCATTTTTTCCTGCGGATGAAGGGGTATTGAGAAAGAGTAAGAATCAGAGAGAAGGAGAAGAGAAGAGGATAGAGAGGAGAAAGGACTAGACTAGACCTGGCATAGCCCGAAGATAAGCTCGCGTAATCGACTGGAAAAATCAAACTCACTTCCAGGGGAGCTAATTCAATTTGCAGCTCCATCAATTCCTGATTGGTCTCTAGATCGGCAGCTCCACGGGTGGATTTTGGTGGGAAAGGGGGGGGGAATACTAGAGATACTGTGAACACGATTGGAGGATGCGATGATCCTATTCACAGTATCGGTTTGTCTAGGTCCCACTTTGAGTAAGTATCGCTGCCCCTCAGGGGTCGTGCGTGAGGGAAGGCAATCTGCACGGTGGAATCTTGATAACATGATCAAAGCGTTAACGCAATTTTGGCGTTTGACGAGCCCTCTTCGAGTCCTCATCCGACAGCCCAGACTTCCGAATTTCACCGGAATGAATCAGGAAACGTCTCCATAACACAGCTAGCTACACAACTCGCCAAATTTCGATCCAAGCTCTACAAATGAACGAGCTATTAAGTAGCTTACCATGCAACAAACTGACAGTTGTCGTCGAAAACTGCGAAAATTGGTCATACACGAAAAGAGCCTGATTGCTGATTTTGAGCGGCAGGGAAGAGGTAATTGGTTTGGATGATTTGCGAAAACTGTGTTCATTTCTAGTTCTTTAGGTAAATCTGACAGTAGCTTCAAGGCACTACATTTGCCAACAGTCACAACAGTCAAAGCAAATTGGGCAATTTACAGGCGAGCTTGCAAATATTTACACTAAAATTGTGTCTTTGATTACCATCACGAATCACTGCCTTGGTTTTTCCGAGATAAACTACTCGTGTTATTTGCATTACTTAAGTACTGGGGTGATGGGTTTTGGTTGTTACATCAGCCACATATATATCAGTATTTATTTCTGGCAATCCATCTTTACTCATTTTTATCTAGATTTATCTCTTGCTCTTTTACAACAAAGTTGTGTAAATGATATGACGGAGGTAATATTTTTTTTCATTTAGAAAAAAACATACACAAATTACTTCAGAAAGAAACATAAAAGGTTGTGGACCATTTTTAGAGTAGCTCACCGGCTGAACAACACTACATATTTATGATTTTAGACTATATATCATATTTGTGAATTTCTTTAATGCCTGTCACCCTAGAATTAAGAATTTACTACTTTTTTCTCGCTCACTTTTAAAACATTTGAAGAAATCTGCTTTAACCATTGTTGCATTGCTCTTTTCAAAATAACAACAAGCCGTTTTCAATGCCTTGAAGTTTGATTCAACTTTAGACGAAGAAGCCAATCAAAGTCAATTAAAGTTAAGAAAAAGAAATCTCTTTCTTTTATGGAAAAGAAAATTTCGGAAATCGAAATTACCAAGCAGCATTGCTTTCTTTGCAGTTCTAATGTCAAAATACAATATGACTGAGACTCTATTAATTTAAAAGGTAAAAAAACAAAACATCTATAAACAAATTGTATAAACTGGTCATTACACAGACTAAAAACGGCGCCGTGTTGGGCACTCTTGAACAAAACTGCGGTCTCTAGAGGCTTTGGTCGGTCGATTGAAATATATCGATATCGACACTTTCATTTCTTTAGATAAAGGGTCTTAGAATGCAATGAAGCTTTTTAAATAGTCGATATCAATAATCGACCTGCCAAAGTCTCTAGGAACCGAAACTGGTCAAGAGTACCCCGTGGTGACACAGTTTAATTAAAGGGCCCACCGTGTAGATTTCACAAGTCATAAAATGGAAAGGGGTGAAATCTTTAGTGGAAGTATAGAATGAAAAGAAAGTAAACACGTGACGAAGATTGTATGAAGAAGGGAAATGCATTTAACTTAGATCCTTTACACGGATCTTTTTTTTCTTGAATGTAAAATTTCTCTTGTCCTGAGCACTGCTGGCCTGGACCTCGCAGCGCCTTGCTCAATCAATGACGATAAAGTGGCACTCATCCTCTGCATTAACACAAGCGCTTCCCTTTTTTAAAAAAAAATTCCTACAAGTTTGTTTTTTTTTTGTCGAGAAAGCAAACATGGGTGAGTAATTTGAGTGATAGGCTAGGATCATTCGAGCTTTAGCGGTATGGGATGAGAAAAAAACTTTTCGAATGAGAATAGAGAAAAAAGAAGAACATTAGAGAAAGACGTAAGAGAAGATGGCAGAAGATAAGAAGATGGGAAACAGGAGGGCAAAATGATTACCTACGAAGCGATACAAGAAAACAGGTACAGGCAGATTAAAACGCAAAGATAATTGATAAAAATAAATAATGCAGATAAAATAATGAGTAGCTTAATTTAAAAAAAAAAGATTTATTTTGACTTTGGAGGGTTAAGAAATTAAAAGGAAATAAGAGAGTGGGGAGGAAGATGACAGTGAGATTAAGAGAGTAGGAGAAAGCAAACATGATGCCATGTGTGTTTAAAAGTTGCTGGGATGAAAGACAGGATGGAGTGAGCAATGGAGGGAAATGTATCCTAGTCATTCAAGACAAAATCCCTCAATCCTAAGCGTAGCTGCTTACCCTGGTTCCACAAGCTGTCTGTGTTACTTTCCTCGTTTGTTTAGGGATTGTCGGCTACATCATCCTCGCGGAAAGCTTTGAAATTGAATGCGCTAGCAGTGCTGTCTTTTATCTGTTTGTTCTTGCCTTTTAATTCTATTCCTTCCGTCTCTTCCTCTTTCTATTTTGCATTTTATCTCTACTTCAACTTTTCTTCTTTTTTTTTTTAATTCCTTCATCCCTATGCTTAGCTCTTTGTCAGTTTGTGACTCGATCCATATCCAAAATTCTTCGCTTAATTAGACTTTCTTTATTCCTTTCAACAATTATATTGAGTGCATTATTTATTCCGTGCAAATATTGACTATTGGACTTAATAATCGAAGTGTCAATATGATGCGTTACAGACCGATCACTATTAATAGAAGCAAACAAAAGCTGCTTAATTATTATCACAGCTTATTATATAAAAATACCAGTTTTCTTAAGTAACAATAAAAATCAATCACGGTCCCAGTCCACAACCTATGATATTGGTATCATGACATATCCTTCAGTTCAGTCGCCTTTTTCATGTCTAGTTTTACATTCTGCGAGCAGTCCCAAGGCACTACCAGTACTCAATACTTGTACTTGATTTGGCAACGTTCATGTCGTGTGTTTCAAGGTCGTGATTAGTGACATGTAGATTGATAATTGATACATAACGCAGAGCACTCTTCGCAATAGTGATGTTGTGTAGGATAGGCCATTACTACTATAATCGTCAAGTACAATGTCTGGACAAATTTTTTAAAAATCTGTTCCAGTATACCACTAATTAAGCTTTCTTATATATGAGAGGGTCACGATCTGAAAACGAAAACGGATTACCGTATGTGAAAATTAAACAATAGTCGCAGTAGAGCTGTGTGGATAGGCAGATTAAACTTCTCTTCTTAGCCTAAGTATGTTTGTTGGTATTTCTGGCTTTGTCTCTATCTGTATCTCTGTTTGTCTGTCTCTCTGTGTCTTTCTTTCTCTCTCTCTTTTTCTCCGCCTGTGTCTCACTCGATTCTCCTGTTTCCAGAATATTTTGTAAGCTTAAGATGCAGTTTTACTGTATAAGGGGCGTTTTGGGAACTTTGTGCTTTTCTACTATATTAACTTTTAGTCCTCAAATCTGCATTTACTTTTTATAAATTTTTATGGAGAAAATTTATATCTTTGCTTATAATAATGTGACTGACACGTCTATCTACTGGCAGTGCCGTTTCCTCTAAGTTTTTATCAAACACGTGATTTGTAGGATGTGTTGATTTTTTAAAAATTATCTACATTGTATTTTTTTCTGTAAATGGTATACCTATTTTACAATGATGCAAAAATGATGCAAAAATAGATCTAGATCTTAAAACCAAATCTGTAAAATTAATGTTTCCAATGGATTTGAGAAAACAATTTCGAGATGTTAGGATACAAGGTATTGTGACCAGTGATTTGGAAAAGTAAGAGGTCTATGAGACTAATATCAGTAATGAGATTACAAGAAAAGTTATCTGTGGCAAAAGACAAGAAAAACTGTTAACAAATGTGTTTTAACACCTGTGTTCATTTTTTTTTGTGTGTGTTCATGGTTTATCAAACAACAGTGAAACCAACGCACACATATAATATCAGTTAAACGGTACATTGTCGATGTTTCATGTTTTTGTTAAGTTTTGTTTCGGTTTGGGAAAAGATTTAAACTACAAATGATGAATAGAAGAACGCAATATCTGGCTGTATTTAGATCTGTTTTCTTGCATTGCTTCGTAGGTAATTTTTTGCCCTCCAGTTTTCAATCTTCGCATCTTCTCGCATCTTCTCTCAGTCTTTCTCTAACGTTTTTCTTTCTCTCTATCTCATTTGATAATTTTTTTTGGTATCATGATACACAGTGACTTAACAAAAATGTAATGTTAGATCTACTTAAGGAAACGACACCACAAAAAAACGAAAAAAAGCCTAAAATATCATTTAACAGTGCAAATTTGTTTTACAAATTATGTAGGAACCAGAGTGGTAAACGTTCGGTCTTGAATATCACCAACAATTTTGTTCAGTTTCTATGAGTGTATATATGTTCGTTTGCTGCTGTGGTGTGTGTGTGTGGGGGGGGGGGATGCAGGGCCTGGTTTCACCTCACGCCAAGCGTCTGTCAGGCAATGTCAGTTGTCAGGTGTGAAGGCTCAAAGCGTGGAAAGCATGACGGGGAGATTCTATCTGATACACCCGGCTACTGCCTGTTCACAAAAAAAGTGTACGAGGACTGGCGTATTTTAGTCGAAATAAACAAAGGTTTGCTTTCTATTTTTCAATGATCACAAACAGTTGGCAATGCGTGGGTCTCACACAATTAAAGAGAGAGGTTTGGTTTTTTTAACTTGGTGTAGACCATTTCAAATCGGTTTTTTAAGAAAATGCATGTAGCCGTCCTAGGTTTCCATAAGTCTTTTTATCCCTGCCGAAAGAGATGAAAACAGAATGACATATGGGTATGCAGCTGATAACGGCAACTAAGTGTGTATATTTTTGTTTTCAAAAGTTTCTGGATATATATTAAAATTTAATGAAACTGGACTGAACTCCA
>BMAT01007493.1:23843-47744 GCA_019649035.1 Elysia marginata | reverse complement strand
CTCTCTCTCTCTCTCTCTCTCTCTCTCTCTCTCGCTCTCTCTCTCCTTCTCTCTCACTTCCCCTCTCTCTCTTTCTCTCTGTCTCTTTATCTCTGTCTTTGTCTCTCTCTCTTTTTCTCTCTCTCTATCTCTCTCTCTGTTTCCTAATATTGTTTTGCCAAATTCGAACAGAAGTATCTAAATTCACAAAATAAACAAAGGCAACTACAGTTCTTTATGAACAGGATAGATGAACCTGTGGGGCGAGACAGTTACAAGGGAGATAAGCAGTGTTAAAGAATCAATGATCAGTATAATTGAATTTCTTCCCCTGACTCGAAAAACGCCTTCTGTTTTACATATATTTTGTGGTTTTACTGTTTCTAAAAGACAGGCATTTTTCATGGGAACAAAAAATCGATTGGTTCAATGAAGAAGTTTTGTTTACAATTTAACTATTTATCTAAGGGTTGTTGTATGTGCGTGAATTTCATTGTTTTTGGTTTAAGCCTTAAAAACAAAAGTTCATCAAGATACCAATCATGTTATAAAATTCAAATGAAAAAAAAACCCCTTAAAAATAACAGTAGGACCAGCTTCTTCTCATCTTCCGGTATAGTTATTCTTTGCATAGCCATGTTTTGTTGAACTTAAAGAAATGCTAAGGAAAGAAACATTTAACAATTAGAATTCTGAGTAAAAAGTTGATTCGTGTGCTTCTACCGTTATCTTTTTCACTTTGTAACGACTATTTCTAATTTTGTGTTACATTTAAAGTTGCCATGCTGACTTTGGGTTTTGACAATGTCTAATTGTTGTTGCGATTCTGCTGTCTGCGTATTTATGAAATGAAAACTGTACACAAAATCTTATTTGAAACTGTTGGCTGTGTAGTCATGTATGCGTATCCCTAGGCTCGATTTTCTTTGCCTTGTTAAATAATTTAAGGCAGCTAATCTGTGCCTGGCAGAAATCCAAGCCAGTTCTCAGATGGTTGATAACCAGATTCCGCCCAGACCAAAGGCGTTACTATTTACATCCATCCCGAGACTTTTCAGCCCTAGGTGGAACCATGCTGGGTAAGTTAAGGTTTAGATGGAAGGAGGACCACCGGCTTACACTTTATCAGTCTGTTGGTAGCAAGTGCTCATCACAGACAACAGCAGCTGGTTTGAGCACTTTAAGATAAGGGACTTCTCACTGATTGTTTTTAGTGGAGGATCACACGTAAACTTGCGTCTCAAAGCCTCTCCACTCCTGTAGTTGTTGTCTGCCTGGTTGTCGGTCAGTTTAGCTCTTGTACCTGGCTGACTAATAATGTAATCTCAGCTCAATGGTCACCCCTCCTTATTCATGCCTTTGTCTTATCCCCCCTCTCTCTCTCTCTATCTCTCTCTCTCTGCCTGTCTTTCTCTGTGTCTTGCTCTTTCTCTCTCCGTCTCTCTCTGCCTGTCTTTCTCCCCGTCTCGCTCTCTCTGTCTCTCTCTGTCTCCTTGTCTCTCACTGTCTCTCTGTCTCTCTCTGTATCTCTATGTGCCTGTTTGTCTTTTTCTCTCTGTCTTTCTCTCTCAGTTTATGCCTATCTCTCCCCCTCCCCCTTTCTCTCCCTCACTCAGACTCTCTCTATTTTCTATTCCTCACCCATACCTTTATTGTTTTTCTACCTGCTTTGCTTTTCCTCTCTCATTTTTCTTCTACAACATCAATGCCTGTCTGAACAAAATTTATAAAGAATTTTTTTTACAATTTTAGATTTAAATTGGATAAACCATTTAAATGCATGCGCTGGTTCCCTTCTCGCCTTTAGTTTAATCCTGTTCATACCTGCGGTTTCTGTTATCACCTGCCTCATCTCGCCAGGTAAGTTTAACATACTAGCTTCGTTTGTCCATTCCAACCGCCCTGAGCATTATTCAGGTACCGAACCGAATGTTTTGATCCAGCTTAGGGCACCGCGCTTCCAAATAGATCAATGATTAAACATTTGTGGGCAGCTGCTCTGTTAAAGAACACTCGTTTAAGTTGGAATCCCCAAGTTCTTTTACGGCATCATTTGCGGTAGAACAGAATCCAACAGCGAGGTGCAGTTTAAAATTTATAGACATGAGTATAAATAAGGGGGGCGGAACGGTGTTTTAAGAAAATAATGGGTGAAAACGATTTGATAATTAATGCACTCTATATTAAGTTAGAGAAATAATTAAGTATTGAAAGTAAAGTTATTTTATTTTCAAAAAGCAATTATTAATGGTTATCGAAAGCTTTCCATCGTTTTATAGTTAAACTAAGGACGATTATTTTGGTTGCGATGGGATAAAACTGGGGAAAGTTTTGTTGCAGCAGTTATTGTAACATCCGCCCAAGAGCCATTTTGTTAAAGATACCTGTCATCAAATGATTTCAACACATGCAAGGGGGATTACGTGTTTATAAAACATTCTTTGAATAAGAAGTGATGATGCAAGACCAGGTAAAACAAAATTGTCTTTGTTTACTTCAGATGATAAAAGTTAAAGAGGAACAAAAGCTGTATTGATAGATGAATATCTAAGAAAGTTAAAGATGTGAAGGAAAAAAAATATATCAACGTAACACTTATGATAATCAAAAAAAAAGAGAGAGATAGCAGAGGATTTTGAAAACTCAGAAAATGAGGGAAAACGGCCGAGGTTCAATTGCAATGAAATTATTCGCGAATAAATTATATCCCCTAACCAAAGTATCTGTGTATAAGCCAGATCAAAATAAATAATTTACCACAAATGATGTACCAGACAAAACTTTTCTGTCTGTGAATAATTGCACTGCTTTTTTTGAGACAATCAATTCATGGCTTAGACGTTTAACATTTTTATACTTTGAGCGCTAGAATAAAATTCTTAAGCTACAACAAAGTTGTCTCCAAAACGTTCTGTATAAGTTGAATTTTAAGGGGGTAGCGCGATAGATTATCTTATGAGATAAAAAAGAAGATAGTCAAATATATTAGTGTTGTCTACCTTATAGAATTTTTTTCTATTTTTTAAACAATTGACCAGGGATTACTCGAAATAAAAAAAAAACAAAGATTACTATATTTTTTTGTCTTGATATCAATAACTGTGTCGTGATCAATGCTGATGTATATTGCAATTTTCTCTCTGCATTAAATTCATGTGAGTTCTTCACACACTGACTTAAGTCAAAAGCAGAGCATTTGTGCAAAATTTTGATGAAATCAAAGCAAATACCAGCTTTGTCATATTTGACTTGAAATAAAATTGGAAAAATCTAGGTAATCTGTGGCAATGGGGCTATCTCAGGACTAAGATCCATAGTATGTAAAATTTTAAAAAGTGGGCTCACCAGCGAACTCTTCTTCGAGCGAGGTAGTTAAAGAGGGTAAGTCGAGTGCTGAATCTAAGCCTAAAATCTCATCATTGCCTACGGAGAAATACTCTTTAAAAGTTGTTTTTTTTTAAGCTAACGGAAATTCCCTTTATAAGCAAAGAACAAGGCCTCACTCAGGCTGAAAACTACGCGTGACCGATGCTGTACTACAGACCTGTAGCACACGCACCGTGTCTCACTACGCGTACGTGAAAATCGGGAAAGCAGATTGAGTTACTATAAAAATAATGAAACCAGTTTCTAAAAATAGACCCACAGACGTTCTATTTTTAGAAACTGGTTTCATTAATTTCATAGTAACTCAATCTGCTTTCCCGATTTTCACGTACGCGTAGTGAGACACGGTGCGTGTGCTTAAAGGTCTCTATTAAGCTTTTTTGCTACAGCCGTGGTCAGACGTGAATCTTCTGATGCGAGTTGACACTCATAATACAGTTATATTTGCAGGGCTATCGAAGATGCTCAAGAAAAGCTAAATAATGACGGGGGTAATTTGTTTTGATGATACTTAGACTAGATGGCTACTGAATAATGACGGAACCACTAATTAAAAGCATAATGCCTTATGAATATTGCACACATGAGAGAGAAGAAAAAAGGAGAGTGTGTGTGTGTGTGCTCGTATACGTGTGTAAAAAAGCAGACTTATCACCTATTACTCTGTGATCCCGGCCGAGTCAAACAAAGGACTTTAAGATTGGTATTAGCAGCTGGTCCGCCTATTGCCTGGCATTATGGATTTAGTGTTAAGTCTGGTCGGCCCGGTGTCAGGATAATATGACTGGGTGTGGTCTACGCAAGCGCTCCTTACATCTCTGTGTGGCAGCACGCTTACAATTGTCTTCAGCACCGTCTCTGGTATAACCTTGAAGTTGACTGGGGCATTAAAAATTCAAACAACCAACAAACCTATACTCTGTAAAACAGAAAGAAAGGAAACAATGCAATTCTAGGTTTATATATTTTATATTGTTTTATAATGGAGAAGGCTGAAGTGTTTTAATGATTTTGTTATTTAAATTTTTCTTCTGTTTAACAGAGATGATGGGTTGTAAGTCTGGTTTTTCACTGTCACTGGTACCTATTGTTCACATCTGATATATTTACATGCATCCTTTTTGGATCCTTATTTACGTTGTAGATATACTCCAATTGTAAAGGCTTTTACCTACGTATTTAGAGAGAGAGAAGGGGGGGGGTGGGAAGAGAGAAATAGAGAGAGACGAGAGAAAGAAAGTAAGGGAGATGATAGGGAAAGAGAGATGAAGGAAAGAAAAGAGAGACATAGAGATAAAGAGTGGGAGGGGGAGTTGTGTGTAAAAGTACACAGAAAATCGAGAGAGGATGGATACTTAAGAGGCTGATACTTCGATCTCGATCTATGATTCGATGGCACGAAAGATACGAACACTGACGTTTCGAGGTGGTATAATGTATTATCCATATCTCGTTTTCAAATCAGCAACAAATCCAGATCAGAGGTAGAGCAGCCAGGTAACCCATCGCGAAAAACTCAGTGGCAAGCTAACTCGTTATGAGAGTGGAGATAGAACACGCTGTTCGCTCACACCCTACACTTTGCCCGGGCGTTCTAGCCGTTGCTATGGTGCACTTTGCTTCTTTCTTCACCTAGAGACGTTAAGAGGAGTTTATTGGGTTGGTGGTTTGGTGGTTTATTATCTTATTCTCCAGAGACCTGAGTGCGGTAGAGAACGGCAGGCGATTCGTAGCATTAATTTAATGCAAAGAATTTATTGTTCATCCCGTTCTTAAATAATGATGGAAACAATCGTGTGTGCTGTAGCAAATTGAGGAGATGTGTTTTAAAAAAACGTGTACACACTGTGTTAGCTTTTATAAGTTTTTCTATAACAAAAAAAAATTAAGACGCTAGTGGAACGTGTGTAAAATTATAAAATAGGCCGAAGTGATTGTCTATTTTTGTTTCAGTTGTTTTTTTTATAAGTTCACTGAATTCTAATACTTTCTCATTTATAGATTTGTGTTTGATATAAAATACATAGTACGGTATTCTAAACAATAACTACAAATGCAATGTTTTTATTCCAACATTTAGGCTATTTTTTCACATGGTAAAGTTTTAAGAACTATTTTTAATGTAAGTTTTGTTGTGAAAGCATGATTGTTACATGTTTGCTTAAGTAAACACCCTGGATTCATCACCGTTACAAACAGGCTTACTTTTAAATATTACAATTCCGTTTTCATAAAGCCAGCAAATATTTTTCAAAAATTTTATATGAGTGGTTTTAAAAATAGTTGCCATTTATCGATTATACTAAAAATTAGATCTCTGTGACCTTATGTATTAGAGAGAGACAGAGAGAGAGAGAGTGTGTGTGTTTGTAAGTCTTCCCAATTTTTCAACCCTTCAATTTCTTTCCTAAGATTTGGCAGAGCTTTTACCATTGGGAATCAAATTATGAAAAAGTATTCTCGACGCGAAAAGGCTGAAGCCAAGTTTCTGGCTATGTTGCTGTTGTGTTTACTTCCTTCCCAAATATTTCGTCTCTGAAGTTTGACGTTGATTGATATATTTCGCCAGACTATTATTCCCAGTGATTTTCTTAACTGCTAGCTTCAGTTTTATCATTTTGACCTAGCCTGTAATGCGCCAGGAAGATAATCAACAACAGCAGACTTCCTGTCAGTCCTTGCGTTAGTTTGGCGATGACGTCAGTGCTGTTAAACTAGCCAACCTGCCCCTTTGCGAAAGGTTGAAATGAACTATGATGAAACCAGTGAAAAAATCTATGCCTATACACAAAGCTCATGCGTAGAACACAAAAGAAAAAAAATACTGAACGAGGCTGTGTTAAAACCATTCCAAAGTTTTAATGCGTTAATAATAGCTTAGAACTGCCGAGACCGAGATATACATCCAGTTTAGATATAAGTAAATTTAAGATGTAACTAGTCAATACGATATAGCTTCATTTTTATTTATACAGTTCTCTCAGTCTGTGATATTCTTGTTCAAGTTAAAATGTAAGATTTAATCCTCCCATTAGTAAAATTTCAAACGTAAAAACTTTGGTAAACGAACGCTTACTTTTATGCTCGAGAACAGTAATTTTCGAGAAAAGGTACACTAAGAAAGTGTGTTAATTATAATTATTGTCCACTCTTTACTATGACTAGCCCTCGAATTTTTAGCTGGACGTTCACGCCGGTTCATAATTAAAATGTTGAAAATAATCTTTCGTCGACCTTAATTTAATTATAAAATATGCCTGTGCGAATTGTTAGACGATCCTGTCTCTAAAACATGGATCTTATTTTTTTTCTAAAGCTGTGAGGTGTCTGCCATCCAAGGAGAAGATAATAACAGTTTAGACCTTAGCTCCATTGTTATAAGATACTCTTATTTTACCTTGTAGACGCAAAATGTGCATTCTTGTTCGACTTTTTTCTTATATGCTGACATGGCTATAACAGTAGAAAGTAAGAGTGCCGTTCAGCTATTTCTAGCCCGAATGAAAGCAGTCTAATTATTTATGAAGGTAGAGGAACGAGGGATTTATATTTTCATATATAACACAAAAATGTGAATACGAGGCTTGAATCTTTTAAAGAAGGGCTCGATTTTTCACAGTTAGCCTAAAATGTGTATATATATACCCATTTGATATTGGTATGTGTGCATACCAACATTTCTAAGTAAATGGTATTGGTGTTAGATCTGTTCATGTTTCAATGGATTTCCTCTACTCTAACTGACATATCTCAGTTTCGTATAATAAAAAAGATGGAGTAATAAGATTTAAAGGCGGATTTAGTCATTGTAGATTGTGCTTTACTTACTAAAAGTCTTTAGATTTTTAAAATAATGGGTGGAAAAGTTTAGAAGATACCTCAATGGCAGTTATACATACCTATTGTATCAGATTCATTTGATAGGGCATCGAACTATTGAACTTCATTTCAAGCACAAAACCCTTGTCAAATTATTCGAAACGTCGAACTATATTCAGTTAACCGATTATACCTATAATTAATAAAGCGTACACCGACTTTGTGATATTTGGATAATTTGGAGGAAAATTTATACCCAATTGGTTTTGCCTGTTGGCACCAGTTGCCCCAGGTCGGTGTAGCTTTGCAGCATGAGACTACACAGTGTGGTTCTGATAATTCCAATTGTCTTAGCTTGTGGAATCCTAATAAAATTATGCATATCTGGACCGTGTGGAACTTTTAGGCAGTTCGAAGATGATAAGGATGAAAAAGAGAATGGCAGCAAAAAAATTGAGGGTATGGACGAAGAAATTTCCGGAGGGGGCAAAGAGTCCAAAACACAGTGCGGATTTGGTAAGTTTAGTCACCCTGATCACCATACTAATCAATAGGTTGATGCTAGTTTCTATTCTTCTCCTTATGATTATTTCTTTACTTTATTTTGCAGTTATCTGTTTTCATTGTTCAAAACCCGCCCGACGTCATCAATGGTTAAACAATGGTTAAACATTTGGCACGCTTAAATGTGACTATATAGATTGCCTGTTCATTATATATGTTCTAGTGTATCTGTTAAATATAGGACCAACTTCTCTTTTTCGCTACTAACTTACAAACATTGTGGAATATACTCGTATGATTGGTTCCATATCTCCCTTATTCACCGGCCAATGATGTGGGAAGGTAGAAACATTGCCATGATATTCTGGTTTGTTTTTTTTTTCAATTTCCCCCAGATGGGTGTGGTCGGACACCAGCCCGCACCAAGCCAGCGACCACCACGCCGTCTCCCGGCGGAGGCCGTCCGACTACAACATCCTCTGTCAGGCCCTCAGGGAGAAGCGCCCCCCAGCTGGAATGCACCCCTGCTGAGGAGAAAAAAGCAGCTTGTCTCAATAGAGGACAGTGTTTTGCCCTTGATCTGGTTGGCAGCAGGTCCGCTCATTGCCAGTAAGTGCCGCAAGGCGCCGTGGGTTTGTTTTTTGTCCTTAGTCTTACTGTTATAGTTAGCTTTTGGTTTTTGGTGTCGCTGTTAGATGCTTACTACCTCCTTAATTGGTCCCTAGGGATCGCAATGAAAATGCCAAGTTTAAGCTTGTATTACAAACCTCTAAGATCACAAAAAAAATGTTGGGTTTGCAGAACAGGCCTTGGAATGCTGATGGCAACTGTTTACATACATTTGATATGTCAGCCATCTAGTGATGTACGAAAAAATTATCCTTTAGAAATTTCTCTACAATCAGTAACATCTTAATCGATTTAGATATCGGAATCCTATGGTCCAGTTGACTTTTTTTTTGTAAGCCAAAGTGATTGAGCTTGTAATCTTGGCTGTACTTGGCTCTAAATCTTAAAGTTTAAGAGGACACCCTATCATAAACATAGAAACGGCTGTGTGTATTGCTTAAGTAAAAGATTTCCATAGTAAAGGCAAAATAGTGGTGAAACCCCAGCTTCGCTGAAAGAGTTATACCCTAAAATTATAGTTTACATTTCTTATCCTTGCTCATTGCACGAGACAAAATATGAAAAGGATATCTCCCGCTTAGCAGTGAAACAAGAACAAAAGGTCACTGGGACCAATTCTATAAACAAGCCTGACGTCTTGATGAGAGAGAGAACTTCTTTGGCTTGAGGCTCACAAATACATGGAATAGTTTGTCTGCATCTAGCTTAGACTCCTTCTAAACAGCATTGATGCACTTTTCAGGGACTTTAAATACAGCACCAATTTTCCGCTGCAACCAATGCTTCAATCCTTGCAAAGTGGTCGGGATTGAAAAGCTGAAGGTCTCGATAAGGCCCTCACCAATGGATATTCTTGTATTTGTGTAGGCCTGTCTCTTAAACTGAAAACTCTTGCTCAGCCTACCTTTGCATGTGAAACCAAAAATCTTTCGTGTAACTTATTATTTTTCATTACATGCCAGGCCTAGTCCTACGGTAAAACAATCACCAATTGAATGGCCACAACAAGGGCAGTTTAAAAGTCATACACTGCATTTGGGGGAAAACATGAATCATAGAACTCTAGCCAAGCATTAAATAAGCTCACGAATACCACTGCTAATTTCATACCTTGTAACGATTTTAGTCTTTCAACCTTTTGATTAAGTATTTGGTGTGGCCTAAATCAATCTATGTCCTATTACCTTTCAAATTTTGCATTGTTTAGAAAGCGGGAATAACCCATCAAACACATAAGTATTTTCAGACACTAATGTATTCCTCATTTTATGCTAAAGTTTATAATAGAATCGCATCGGGGTTGATTTACGGAAAACCGACCACGGTTTTCTTTGACAAAGCAATACATTCTCTGCTAAGTCGCTAGTATATTGGGTGTTACTGGTTTTTATGTGTTTTTTTTTGTTGTTGTTTTTGCTTTAAGTTTAAATAATATATGAATTACACTGTGGTCATTAATGTTACGCTGTATCCCTCCCCTACCCCTCCCCCTTCCATTTCTCTCAGCTGTGAAAAAGGTTGGACTGGAGCGCGCTGCCACAGAGTGGATGAAGACTATTTCGGTGAATGTAATGTCCATTTCTTTGTTTGTTTGTTCCATCCTTTCTTCATGACGTTGTGGCTTCCAACTCATCATCTTGCGGCTTCCAGCCATTTTTGGATACTTGTTGAGTGACTTCCTCAATAACTATTTTGGTTGGGCAACACTTTGGATGCCCTTGACACCCGCATTTCTTTCTCGAGCACCGCAATCAATAAAATTTACTTGTTTTTTTTTCTCCTAAGACGTTCTTCTACCCTATATATTTTGAAAAGATCATACCGTGCTAAAAGGAACTGACTGTCTACTCTTAATACTCGTGTTCTTTTCCTTTTTGCAAACATTCTTATTGTAACTGACCCAGACAAAGATAATGAAAACATCAAGTACTGCCAATGACCTCGTTCTTAAAAACTATATCCGACCTATTAAACTCAATTTTCGAGTATAAAAGCTTTTTTTCTATGTATAGACATCTCAGGAAAGCTTAGGGGCGGACGATAAACTAAACAAAGAATGTTAGTATTTGAATTTTAGTTCTAAACTTCACCCCCCCCACACACTTTCATTTTTTTCTCGAGAAACTCAACCTAACATAAAATTTTGCTACCGTTATGAAAAGGTACGGTAGTGAAATTGTGACCTATTGTTTCATTACCACTCGTTTCGGTTTATCGTATTAAAGCTTTTAGAAAGTCCGCAAAGGTCGTTAATTTCATTATAAACATGCTAACACAGCGCCACGTATTCTTTAAAAAATATCATGGAATGAGGAGATATGGCCTTAAAGCAAGGCTGTAGCCACCAAGACAATACACCTCTGTCGTCAGTAGCCACCGTCTTTCCTCTTCCCTATCAAAAATGATTATTGTGAGTAATCATTTGTCACTGTAGTCGTGTTTTATGACTGTTTGAATTGTATCATGTCCAGTTAAGTAAGGAATATGTTTTTACATTGTTTTTTTATTATCTTTTGAGAACATTTTTGTGTGTACATACAATAATTTTTGTTGAAACTTTCTATTTCAGCTTTAATTTTTTTCTGTCATCAGCTGTGTTAACGCTATTTTTACAACAGCGCTTGATTTTTTTTTCTTTCATTTGTAACATTTGTGAATTCTGCCAACCATATCGTTATAACTTTAGCAGCCTGCAAGAAATTATTGTTTTTGGCTTTCACCTAACGCCAAGTTAAGGTTCTATGCTTTTACTTCATTTAAACTGAGCTAGATAGAAAGATTATTGAAATCGCAGAACTGTATTCGTTGGAATAGTTGAAAACTATTATCATTTACTCTCTCTGTTTTTCAGATATAGGCAAGCCTGGCCCAAGTAAAATCTTTAGTCATACGCCAGTGGTTATCTATCTGGAATTTTTTTTCTGGGAAAATCTTCTTTTGTTTCTTTTCTCTCTTCTTTTTTTTTTTTACGTATTTTCGCTTTTATTTTTATCTTCTGCTGCACTGGGTTTCGTTTCGCCTTCTTTTTATTACGTAGAGCTGCTCCGCTTGTAGAATGATAATGAATAGTTTTGTACTGCCAGATTGGAACTTTTTGCTTTTCGTGTTGATGCTATATAAAAAGTAGCGTTTGTTTGTGTACGTGGTTTTTATATAAAGACTCACCGATAGCTAGTGGGGAATCAATGAACACTGCACAGGTTAAAATTAAAATCATATATATCAAATCAATGTTTTTGAAGTGAACCGAGAATTAGGTTATTTTTTATCTATTATTTTTATCGTTTCAAATTTTCAGAGAAAAGATACAAGTTTTAATAATCTAATGGCTGTTTTATATTAGTTTGTAATATCATCTTTTTGTTAATAGGCTTTTCACAAATATCTTACTTACTTTATTTTTACTATCGTTCAAGTACTTTAACTTAACGCTCATAAGTACCATAGGTCATAAAAATATATAATAATAAAAATAATAATAATAATAATAATAATAATAACAATAATAACAATAATCAAAATAATCGTACACATGACAATAACCTTGATTCATTCCCATCTTACTTTTTACCTAATCATTATTGCACCTTTGTCTGTTGGTGTATTTTTTTCTGTCAAACTCTCATCTTTTTATCTCTTAGGCTTTTGAAGCTACTGTCTATCTGTCTCTATGTCTCTCTCTTTCTCTGTCTGTCTGTCTGCCTCTCTCGCTCTCTCTCTCAATTTCTTTGTCTCTAGCTCTCTCTCTATCTCTTTCTTCCAGCTTATATATATATTTATCCAACGATCGATCTTTCTATCAATCTATTTACCTAACTACCTACCTACCTATATATCTATCTTTCTATCTTTCTATCTATCTATCTATCTATCTATCTATCTATCTATCTATCTACCTATCTATCTATGTATCTATCTATCTATCTTCATATCTATCTATCTATCCTTCCTATCTATCTATCTATCTATCTATCTATATATCTATATACCTACCTATTCATCCATCCACCGATCTATCTATTTATGTATATCTTTCTCCTACTATTAGTTATTTCACAAAAGTTAAGAAAAATATTAAGCATTTTCCTGATAAATAGCTGCTGCGCTTTTAAATTCCCACATTCTAACAACTCCCTTCACTCCCTCTACGATATCGTCTCCTCTATGTCTCTTTCTTTATTTTTCTATCAATCTGTCTCTCTATATAAGTTTATCTTATTTTTTTTTTCTTTCTCTGATTTTATTCTTTTTTTTTCCTTTCTGCGCAACATTTCACTTTTCTGTGCAATTATGCCCCAGTAGTTATTGATATAAATCCTTACATACATATCGTAACATTAGCATACTCCGTGTATCAACTTTCTTTTTTTCAAGAGCAGCCCTGATTTCTGCCAAAAAAAAGTATTATCTTTATAGACCTTAAACACTAGTCCTTGTCTCTAACGATTTACCCATACAAGTAGTCACATTATTAGGGTGAAGCACCCATTTTTTTCCTCCCAGGCACAAGGATTTTTTTTTCATTTTTGTATACCTTATTCAGTTCAATCCTTATACCCGACAAAACCAACTGACGTTAGAATTAGCTGTATTTTTTTTTGTTCCTTCTTAAAGTCATTACCACATATATCCATTCACTATCTATCCTGTGAGACTTTCTTTCAGTAGTTTATTGTGTAAACAGTAATATCAATTATACAAGGTTACTTTTAAGCTCCTAATCTCGTATTAAAATGAGTCATGTGAGAGTTAGGCTTTATTCGCATAATTAACAATACATGCACTCTAAACTTGCGTGTAATGGGTCTTTGCGAATTAACAATGTATAACAGTATTACATCAGCTGTGTTAATAATAATAATTT
Source organism: Elysia marginata (assembly GCA_019649035.1). Taxonomy (NCBI): domain Eukaryota; kingdom Metazoa; phylum Mollusca; class Gastropoda; family Plakobranchidae; genus Elysia; species Elysia marginata. The sequence goes on along the minus strand of BMAT01007493.1, from coordinate 34,561 downwards.
TTCACACGAATTTCAGTGAATGTTAAGCTTCTTACAAGTAAATGACTTAAAGGGAAATGTTATAATGAGTTAATGTTTTGATATTTCTCAAATCTTCCTGCCTGGTTTTCTCAAGCGTATCAGGTGCTGGGCTGAGTTGATTGAGGCTATTGCACAGGCAGCTAGCTTTTTGTTCTTCGCTATGTGGTATCAGTGCATGGATGCCTATATGGTTGCTTTACATTTTAAGTGGAATTTTGTAGAGAAAGACCTTGACAAAGAAGAAAAAAATTAGAAGTAGAGGGCGAAGAAGAAACTTGAGGCATTAATGAGGTCTATACTCGTAGGAAATGCCAAATTTGCGGTAGTGGTTTAACGAAAAGGCTTGAAAACTAAAGAAAAATTACTTTTAATAATATTTACCTGCATATAAAATATGTAATTTAAAATCTATTTATATAGTGGCATGAAACATTTTGGATGGGAGTAGTACAAATAAAAAAGAATACAGCATGAAACGCATTAGTCAGAAAAAAAGGTCGAGGCGTTGCAGTACTCAATGAAAATATGAGATTGATTGATTGAAGGGTATTTTTACAAGCCCAATTCCACTTCAAAGGTGCTCTCAGGGCTTGGGTCCCAATGACAATTCACGGGCTGCCACCCAGAGACTAGCGGGGATACCATGACTTAGCCTCAGCCGGTCACATTATACTGACACCGACCCAACCAGTAGGAAAATATGAGAGATGCTATGAACTTTTGCCGAATACAACCTACTGCATGTTGCAGCTTCCAATGAAATATGTACTGCTGTCGTTTTCTTTAAACTTTTTGTTAAGATAGATAGGGTTATTATTTCTGTCACTAGAACTACATAGTAACCAATGTTTGCTGTTAGATACAGCATTTCATTGAGAACTATCCATGTTGGTGCGAGTACACCTGAACTTATGTTTTCTGGTGGTTTTTTTTTCCTCTTTTCGTAGCTGTTCTGATGATGTTCAAAACCTGTGACTAAATTAGTTTTTTAGATGAGTGCTAAACTGTGTGCTAAAGACGGACTTTTTCTCGCTTAATTTCTGTTTTGTTTGGGGTTTTTTTTTCAGTTGAATCACAAAATGATTAGACTTTCATTTTTAATACGGTCATTAACTCATGTATTTGATTTACTTTGTATTTTCATAAATTCCGATACACTCCTTTGCCTTGGTATTTCTGTAGTGAACACAACGCAATTACAATTGTAGAGCATAGAGTAAAAATAAAGAATACTCTACCTAAAGTCTTAGGCAAAAATCTTACGCAAAGCTATAAATTTAAAAGCTGCTTTAAGGAAGTCAAGATTTCTTTCTTGCATGGATGTATGTGTACAATATATTTCCTAAATTTACTTGAAGGTTATATTGAAGAAAAGAAATAAAAATTCTTAAAAGCTTTTAATGTTTGTTTAATTTAACGCAGATATTTGATTCTGCTTGTCAATAGATCTGCTTCAGTGTTGAGTTTTGTTTTACAAAAATTGAACATTTTTGTGTAAGATAATTTTAATTTACATTTAGAATACAACAAAGGGAGCATCTAAAACATAATTTTCCAAAACTTTCTTGTATAACGTATGACACATTCAAAATTTTCTCGACATTCGAGATTTAAAGGCATATTGTTTTTTTTCTCTATTTCGTACTTCCCTCGTTGATTTTTTTTTTCTTTCTGCATCTTATAAATCTCCACCCTTTTATTGCTTTGAAACTATAAATGGTGACTTAGAAGAAAGAGAGCGAGAGAGAGAGAGAGAGAGTGAGAGAGAGAGAGAGAAAGAGAGAGAGAGTGGTTGACGTCTTAGGTATAGTCATTTTTAACATTTATTAGGGCAACTAAAGACTTAAAAAAGGAATAGAATAATTAACAGAAACCAATCATTTCTCTCTTATCTCGTTTTTTATATTGTGTTTATTGATTTGTGTATTAAGACTGTGATCATCAGCCGTATCTATAGGTCCCTAAAACTTGATGAAGATGAGTTAATGAAAACTATATTGTGAAATAAATCTAGTAAAAAGTATCTTGAGTCTGTTACTAAAATTAGTGATTAATCTACTCTCGGGAAATCGTTTTTATTGTTACTTTTGTCTTGGGACCTATTCAAAAAATTTTGATTACGCAATTTTTACATTTTAAAAGCATTAATTTTATCAATTATATTCTGTTAGCTTCTTAAAAGTGGTAATGATGGCCCTAGTTTTAAAAAATCACAGAGTCTGGTTTCAAAGAGTAAAAAGAATCTTAATTAAAAACAACAATGGTTTAAAACCAACTCACGAGGATTGGTTTTCAAGTACAATTATAAAGTTTCTAGTCTTTCCATTCTTGGGTTACTATGGAGACCATGATCAATGCGTACTAATGTCAGTAGATATTCGTGTCAGTTAAACTACCTTTAACTAAATGAAGAGCCAGTGTTACGGAGATGTACAAAATATATTAACTACTATGTTCATATTCTCAGTGTGTTACGGTTCACTTTTTAGGCTAAGATTTTCAATGAAGTATAGCTCGTGCACACTTTCATAACTAACCTTTATCAATTCTGCTGAAGATTTTCTTTATGAAATTCAATGTCATTTGCTCTTTTTAACAGAGCTGTATGGCTGCTGATTGCTTTTTTATGGTTCAAATTTGCTTCTATATAATTTTATATAGCAGTTTTGCCAACTTTTTCTGATGATTTTTTTTTATTCTGGCTTGCGTTGTGTTAAATCCTGTCAGGAATTAAAAGGACAGTTTTTGTAACATGACTTTTGTACAAAGAGCCATTTTTGTGGGGGGTTTTAGACGCAGGGCAATAAGAGTGGTGGTGGAGCGGCAAAGAAATAATAACGTAGCACTCTTAATGCCATTGAGCCTCCTTTTTGTAACGGAATGGAGCGACTATCGTTTTAGGCCAAAAAAAAATCAACAAAAAACAGGCAAACAAACACAGTGTTACTTATCTAACGATGTACTGACTCAACTATTCTAGATGTGTGCCAGCCTCCTGACTTAAAGTGTTATTATTGTTTCATACAGGTTTAGTTTAAAAAAAGATCCATGTTTAATGTTTCTTATTACAAACAAAGTTGATGTATGAGATAAAGTTACACCACAATGTATATTTTTTTTTTTTACATTTTGTTTCAATTTTTTTCTCTCTTCTCAGTCTTGCAAGCTGAGCATGTCATAGCGGGCAGCGTTGCGGCAGGAGTGGCCCTTGTCGTCATTGTCGCCACCATTGTCGTCGTTTGCCTCGTCTTGAAAAAGAGGTAGGACGGTCAGACACAATTTTCGATAGCTACGGGCTATGTCTTATGAATTGTTTTGGTCAAATTTGCCGAGGGCTATCAAAATGCAGTATCTCTTATATAGTTTAGACTGCAGTTACTGCACGTTGTTTGTCTATGGAAGAATTGTTACTGGTTTATTTTGTGTAGGGCAAAATGCAAACTATGATGTTGTTTCTGTTGTACATTACGGACCGGTTTTTTTTTACTTCTAGACATACAAATTTTGTTTTATTTGTAATTTAATCATCTTGGACTGAACCGAGGAAAATATTTTTTTCAAGTTTCTTGAAATTTTGCAATTCCACGACTAGAGTAGAATTTTACATAGTAGGTCTGCAGCATTTATTCCTTTTTGTTTCCTTTTCAGTTGTTTTTTTCTTTCCCTTTGCGTTAGTAAATAGGCCTACATGTTAAATTTTAAACATTATCATTTTTAATTAACTTTATATTTTTTCAAAAAGAAACTGTAATTATTTTTTTTTGCGATCAGTTGACAAAGTTTGTTGGAATTAAATATTACTATTACAGACTAATGAGTTTGTTTTAACATGAATGTTCGAGCTGTCGTTTCACAGACACATCAGAAAAGATTCAAGTTTGTTTGTTTTTTTGTTTATTTGTTTTTTTACCACCAACAGTAATGTTTTACAACTCATCACGCCCTAATAAGCTTTCAGTTTCAGGAGTGGGTTTTTTTTAATTTGATTGTGTTATTATTTGTCTTAACAGAAAAGAACGGAAAGACAGAGGTCAGGGCGGCCTGGTGCTGTCAACCAATGGCTGCCCGGCTGGCAGAGCTTTGATGTCTGAGAAGGACAAGGAGGTATGATGATATGACCATACCGGCTGAATATGTGATGGTTTAAGACAGCAACCCCAATATAACAGCCATACCGGCTGAGTATGTCATGGTCTGAGAAAACCAACCCCAATGTAATAGCCTTAGCTGTTGAGTATGTCATGGTCTGACAAAAGCAACCCCAATATAATAGCCATGCCGGCTGAGTATGTCATGGTCTGAGAAAACCAACCCCAATATAATAGCCATATCGGATGACTATGTCAAGGTCTGAAAAAAGCAACCATCGCCGCTTCGCCTAAAGCTCATTTCAGAGAAGACTTGTGCCATATAAAAATCAAGAAGGGCTTCTGTACCAAACATTGCAAAAATTCTGATCCTTTCACGTGGACGCGTCACCATGTGAAAGCATTAAATGGATACAGCCCTTTAACCGGCCCATAAACAATACTTAGCTTTAGTATGCCATACGCGTCATATGAAAAGACCATGTTAACTTGGCATTTTGCATGTCGCTATTGCGCAACATTAGACCATGATTCTTCCTTGCAGATTGCGCACTCATTTGTATGCAATGATCGGAAAAAATAAAACGCTCTTTCGACCACTTTTGATGCACAATTCCGCACCAGTGGGTAGATTTAGATGAAAACCATTGATGATGATTGTTGGCTGCTACCACTGTTTTTTTATCATGACATATTTATCAATATTTTCACGTGACTTATACTTCTTTAAAGGAGGGGAAAATGTGTCAAATGTTGGCTGTAAAGCTCTAGTCTACATCTCCCAATTGAAATTCTACGTTTTTGAAGTTTTCTCATAAACAGAATGTGCTTAATAGATTCTCTTTAAAAAGTTTAATACCTTGTTCTCTATGTGTACATGAAATGGTTTTGACCTAAATCTACGTGGGAAACAAAACTTCTTCCGCATTCCTTCTTGCGCATTGCACATTTCTTTGTGTGGCTTGATATGAAATAAACATTACGCAGCTTAAATGAAATGCTCTTAAAACCACTCTTCATAAACAATTTCGCATCTATAGGTATCTTAAGGTCAGAACCATTGACCACTTTATTAACCATATAGGGCCTTACTTGTGATGCGAAACTTCTTTTTTTAATGAATACTGATAGATTTTAAATAATCAAAAATATTTGCCTTATTTATCTTTTTTTAGATCATGTCATGACTATAGTAATAACGATGGTAGCCATGGTCTCCAAAATTATCCATTTAATTTTGTGTTTGTTCTGTCTCTTCTGTTCACAGAATAACGAGTTTGAAGAGCTACAGAAATGCACAGATGTATGACCACAGGTGGTCACGACGCCCATTTCATAACATTCTATTCCAATATGATAACATTCACAACAGTGCATCATTTACGTTTAGGGTTAACAGCAGGGTTTTTATTTTCATTTTTTCGATGGATATGATAAGGTTTGTTTTTAAAAAGATTTCCAAAAGTGTTTGCATCGCCGAAACTGTGTCCTAAGTTTAAAGATTTAAGTCTGACTCTAAACGAATCATGCAACAGTCAGTAATGGACAAAGTTAACCATAAACACAGAAAAATGCTGATAGTAACTCAGCACGTGTCAGCAGATGTACAACACAATATGTGATGGTCTAGGCATTCCAGAAAAAATTGCCAGGTTTATCTCAATTTTAGGACCTGTCGCAGGAGGTCGGCTTACAGAACCTTTTGGAGAATGCTCTGTTTGAGCATGCTGGGGAAACAGAGAGTGTCTACAATATTGCTTCTGAATTGTTTCAAAAGCTGTGCTTGATGGAAAGTATCAGGTTTGATTGAATTTCAAAGCTACCAAGTACCAAGTGGTCTTTTAAAAATGGAACCTTTACAAAACTTATTCCCATATTGATTTCCACTGTAGAATACAGAGCCTAAACAGTTCGACCTCTTCACAATTCTATTGATTACTAAAGATTTGTGAAAAGATGTAAAAGTTGTCTTCATAAAAATGGAGACTTTAAATGGATCGTCATTGATCAAGGAAGATCCTTTAAAAAACTCAAAAGTTGTCTTTATGAAAATAGATAAATTGTTTGAGTTCTTTTAACATCACTGACTGTGCAAACGTTTTCACAACAGTTACTTTGTTCACAATATGGTGAATCATTAATATTTCTCCTTTAAATGTTGAATGTTTTGTATACAATTAATCATTTGTTACTTTAAATTTGAAACAAGCTGTAACAATGCATTTCATTAAATCTTATGCAACGGCCTCGGCCAAGCTGCTGTTACCTTCAATGTCTAGCTTTATTACCTACGTATGTCCAAGCCTAATATGATACACGTACTTGATTAAAAATGTTTTAAGGCAAGCGTTCTTTTCTGCAGCCAAATTGCTTACAGCTGTGTTTGACATAGTGAGTAAAAGGGGTGTATAAGTTATCAATGCTGGGCATCAGTACCGACTGGGGTGGCTGGATAATGGATAAGATTCTTCAGCTATCTAAATCAAGATATTGTTATTAAGCAAACTGAAAAAAGTGGCGTCAAGATCTCTGGTTTTGTTTGGCATAAAGTTTAACTGTGCTGTAAAAAGAAACGGTATAAACATCAATCAAAATCCTTCCTCCAACCACTTACCCACAGTTTTTCCTTAGTTGTGCGGTTCATATAAAGTTTGGGTTGCTTCAGGCAAAACGCTATGAAAGGTATCTGTGGTATTTAATTTTTTTTTGTATGAGTGAATGCAAGGCGTGAATCGAGAAAAAGGCTAAGAGAAATGAATAGTTTTCAAATGTGTGCTTTATACACGTTTACAAAGCTAAATAACGTCATGGTATATCTCTTAGTTGTGAAAGGATTATCGTGAAATTGTGGCAAGCCTGATGTTGTCAACATTTGCCCATTAAGCCCTGTTGGAGACTTTGTTTAAATTAGCCAAACATAAATATATTTCACAACTACTTCACAGAAATGTGCTCTTTCCAAAAGACAGGTATAATTATACAGGGTTTTCCAAATGGACAAATAAACAAAGTTTCCTATACTTATCATTTAAATATAATTTCCTGAATGAAATAAATCCGGTAGCTGTAGATGCTAGGGAAAGAAAAGTAGAAGAATTGAGAGCATTAGTCTTAAGTGTAGCCCCTAGGCCTACGTATATTTTATCTAAGCTTTGTTAAAAATTAATAATCATGACAGAACCAGTGTTTATTTCACTGCCTTCTTTATTCAAGCAAACATGTAATTTCAAATCAGAGATAATAGCCTGCAAAGAGTATTAAGTACGTTGTTGCACTAGGTAATTTTAATTATTGCACAAAAAACTTTGTTGGCTATGGGCTGCTTTAAAAGCAATTTTAAAGACTTCGAGGCTATAAGAGACTTTGACGTAAAAATCAAATCCGTTTGACAGTTTAAAAAAGTGTACGACTATGTATATTGTGAAGGTAGAATGAGTAGATACCATTATTATACTAATGAGCAGTGATGCTGACACATTGAAAAGTGTACAGAAACGTTATGTCTGTTTGTAATATTGGTTTGGATCATGTTTACTCAATGAATATTTGTTTATTAAATTTGTATGCTTTTGGCCAGTTTCGTACGTAATGAAAAATTAAATTGTGGAAAAAGTATGTATCGATGAAGCTTTTTTAAAGTTTTTTTAAGAAGGTTTCAGTTTGAAAACAGCTAGAACATTCTTCTCTGACATATAGAGAAAGCAACACAATCGTTTAGATTGTTAGTTGATAACACTGTAATGAATGAAACATCTATATAAATATTAATAAAATAAACTCCTTGTATTGTAAGCTATGCTAAATTGAGTAAACCAATTAGAAGAATATTATACAAAATAAACTTCTGAAAACGTTTTTAACTATAATTAAAATCGACAATGCGCCAGAACATCAGTCTTCATTTTCATGACCATCTTTTTTGCACTAGCATTAAGATTTTTTGTACTTTACAAGAATTATTCTGCTTCATCAACATCATACAGATTGCTTCTTCAAGCCAGTGGCCACAAAAGAACATCGTAGTCATTCTTGCTTTTGTTATTTTTCTTTGTTCATCCCAAGATCTTAATTTTGCTAAGTTTGACTGACAAAGATATTTTTATGTTCGCCATTCATATAACTTTCTTTATATGGTTGTTGTTTCTAAGCTTGAGCCGAGCTATGATTGCAAACTGTTAATATTGTTTTTAGTTTATAATTTATTTTTCTTCCGTTTTTTTACCAATGAAAATAGTTTTTCATGATAAAAATTTTTGTCGAGTTTTGGACCAAGCTCATTCTTTATGGCGCATTAATTTCTGTGTGTGTGTGTTTATATGTGCTGTTTTGGTTTTAGATAGGTCCTTTAGTTGTTAGTTTGTGAAACAATTATTGATTCTTGTGTGTAAAACAAAAGATAAAATGGCTGAACAACATCCACTGAAACTAACAGTTCCTGCCGAGCAGTTGAAATGTGGTTTAAAGGCTATATGAGGTAACAGATACAAGTGCTAGAAACTGCCAATTTAATTTTTTTTCAATTTAAACGCCTCTGTATTTTCACCAATTATCACAATAAATCTCTATTTGCAAACGAATGTTGCAACATACATTGGTTAGAAAACTCTCTGTTCCGTGAAAATTCAGTTATCAGTTGTTATTTTTTTAGGATGGCTGCTTAGGGTTGGCAACATGTTTTTGTATAAAGCACTGCTGTTTTAAGATGCTTTCATATTTCACCCTATCTAGTCCAAGTACAAATGTTTTAAAAACTGTGTAGATTTAAGTATAAAGACAGGGTTTTATGTACGTAAGCTGCACAGCATTATAAACAAGCTTTTTTCTTAGGGCAGCGTATTTTTAATTTGAAAAAACAGACGACCGAAAAAGATGTTAATGCTTTATATTGGTTAAGCAACTTTTTTCTCAGTTTTATAATTTTTGTCCTTTTCTTGAATTTTAAAAGAATTTGACTGCAGGTTGTCATTTGCTGTTAAGCTAACTTTCATTTTTAGCAGTACTTTTATTTACATCTAAATTATTTGGGATGGCAGGAATGAAAGTTAACTTTTTTACCCTCGGGGAATGAACATTTTAAAAATCACTTCAAACATCATACTCACCAATTTTACATGATCACGTGACCTTTTGAAATGTAGTGTGTGTCAGTCTATGTAAGCCTTACACTTTAGTTACGGAATATGCTGCCAGCTCAAAGTATTTTGTTTGTGAGTATGTTTGTGAAAGTATCAACTGATTGGTTCTATACTTACAGAAAAGATGTACAGTTGTGCCGCCATGTTTTAAAGAATATCAAGAGCAGCTAACAATTTGATCTGAGGGGCAAAGTGTTTCAATATTTACGAAAAAGATACCAATGCGTACACGTCTTTTCGGACAAGACACAGTATAAAAGTTACTTTAAAAAGAAAAATGAAACACTTATGATCCTTTAAAAAATGTGAAAACCATTTGCTGGTTGTGTAGGCCTATATTGTCTCTCAGAACTTTCCTCCCTAAGTCATACTTGACTCTGATGTTAGCAAATGCGATTTTGCAACAGAATTTATCAAATTGTGACGCACTTTCTCAATAATTATAAAAGAAGGGTATCGTGACAAGATAGTAACTGTATTTTGAAATTGTTTTCATATCCTATCACATTATTATTGAAAATGTTATTTTCTTACACGTGGTATATTGAAAGTGTAGCAACCAGTACTTTGAGATATTCTTACAAAGCACAAAACGGAAAATCCGTAGCATTACTTGACCTCAGTGCTATCTTGTTCTAACTGCCATTTTGGTATATTTTTAACCAATTATACAACCTGAAAGAGGGGTAAAAATCTTTTACTTTGGTAGGATATTTTAAACAGTTAACACCCCATAGCCCTAAAAGTAACTCTTTACTACCATTTGAAATGGTTAAGTTTTGATGTGCACACGGTAGCTTAAATTGGCTTTATTGCAAAATTAGAATTTATGGAGATAGAACAAGATATATCTAAGGATTCGATTACCCTTGTTCTCAATTTTTTTAAAAATCAGATTTGTCGCATTTTGTCCCCAAATGCTACCCATGTATTATTTTATTCTTAAAATCATGGTGGCACGTCTTTACTGCATTTAAGTGTGGATCTTTAAAACAGATACACATAATGTATCTCCTTAGTAGAAGAACAACTGCACAAGTTACTTTTGAGTACATGTGTGAGTTATGAAATGTTTTGCTGTATATCTGGCTACGATTTTTGTCGCTGGTAAGTTAGCTTACTTCTCACGTTCTTAATTTCTATGTCCTGCATTGTTGCCATGTACAAAGACTATTAAAGATGTCAACAACTGTACATTTGTTGTTTTTGCCTTCTAGTTTCTTTATCATTCTGTGTGTTATTTAATTTTTTTCTGTGACCTGTTGCGTCTAGTTTTGCTCTTGAAAGAATATAATAGATCAGCGAGCTATTTGCCACACTATTTTACACGTCTCAAAGTCTGACGAGTCGGCGGGTTTAAAGACAAAAGTTGTCCTGCATATAAATAACCAAACTGCCTCTACTGCTACTACTACAGCTACTACTAGTACTACTACTACTACTACTAATACTACTACTACTGTTACTACTACTA
>BMAT01007491.1:419413-430343 GCA_019649035.1 Elysia marginata | reverse complement strand
AGAGCCATTTCAAAATATCCATGATCAGTTATAAAACAATTTTGAAAAAGTGTGATATTGCAACAAGTGTGTTATTAAAAAGCAATAACAAAGAAGAAAAGGACTTAACGCATTTTATTCATATCTGAACCTTATCATAAATTGGAAGTTAAAGCTGACTTGGTTTAAACTTGAGCCAGCATGACCTATTTAGGCAGGCTGTACCATCGAACATAAACAAAATCTCTCTCTCTCTCTCTCTCTCTCTCTTTCTCTCATATGGTTAACACTGGCCTGTCAAGGGCCGGCCCTTAACACATTAAATGTTTTCAACTAAGCATCTGTTATGACTCTTTTATAACGCCCAATACAATAGACCAATTTCCACTTTTTAAAAAATGTGTTTACGTTTGGATGATTTGACGCCCACTATAGGCCACGCTGGTTTGAGCTGCGCAGCAGTGGGAAGAGAAGTTTGAACAATAAAGGAACCTACAAACCTACATGCACTGCAACAGCAGCAAGAAGAACAAAAGGACTAGACTGATTACCTGTTAACTTGAGATTCTTAACAATTTACACATCTCAAACTTTATCTGTTTACAACAATTACATCGACAACACAACCAGAGCACTCAACAGGTGGCCTCATATTCCGACCTGATGGACTGGATTGGCTCAAGCATTTTGCGCAGTTCCCACAATCTTTCCTTATCAATTTATTCCACCAACAATAACAACACTAAAAGCAGCAACAAAAACAAGATCTTAGAGCTCACCTGTTGACTTCAGAGTCGGTCCTGATGGCTGCTATCGGTGAACGCATGTTACGCATGTCCCAAACTTTGACCGTGCGGTCGTCACTGCCCGACACAACTTTGTCTACGGAGTTGGCAAAGACGGCTGTGTTCACCTGCCTGTGGAAAGAACCCAATGAATTTGTTTGTCACTACAGAGGGTGCTTCAAAGGTGCAGGAAATAAAAAATGAAAGAAGCAATTCAAACAGATGAATCATCTACCATGACCTGTGGCTTGGTGAGACTCATCAGACGCTATGATCATTCTGGCTTGTTTAAGTGGAATCTTAAGATTCGACACTTTACAACCTACAGGTACTATGATATTTTTTCTTCATCTCCACATTGGTACTTCCTTGAAGTCTTTAGTAAGTCCTTGTTAGCCCTAGCCTGTGTTTAGGTGTCTTTGTTGTGATGTTGAGACTTTAAATTTGACAATGTATTTCCCAAGATTCTGAATATAAAAAAAAATTCAAAATAAAAACTTTTCCTAGTAAAGACCTGAAATATTAAGTTAATACAAAAAAAAATCAGAAAATAGGAAAAAATATATCATTAAGAGAGGTTTTTTTTTTCAAAATAAAATATCACACTTCTAGGAAAAGGACAGATAAGTAGGCAAATACTGAGGGTTCCCACGAGAATGAGTCAAGATGTGATGATGGTCCAATGGAGAAGACTGACATTTCCTTTTATATGAGTAAACACTAAGTTGACAATTTTCTTGGAATCTATTGAAATACTCTGAGGTATTCAAATACATTACATATCAAAAGGTGACCATATATGAGTAAAGAGCCTTTTCCAAGACCTATGCATATTAACCCACAAAGTGTCGGCCGGCCGATTAAATCGGCCTATAAACGGGAATTTTTTTTTTTAGAACTAAAGCTAATGTAAATTATGGAGCAAAAATTAATATGGACACTTCTAGGGTTAACCTGCCAGGCCGAGAATCAAACCCCAGACCTCTAGATCTAAAAGCCGAGTGCCTTCAGGTAGACCAGGAAGTCAAACCATACTTAAGTCTTAAGTGCACAACAGGCTCCCTTTAAAACCTCAACACCATAACAACTCAACAAAACCTACTGGGTATGGCCCTGGAACACGTTGACTAGCATGGCCTGGCCTCGCATGTCCCACAGTCTGAAGGTTGTGTCCTTGGAGGCAGTGAGTACCAGTCTCTGGGTCGGGTGGGCCTGCACGTCTGTCAGCTCCTGGTCATGGCCTGGATAGGGGAAACCGAGGTCAGAGTTCAATATGGGGGGAGAGAGGGGACAATGCAAGATAGGAGAGATAGTGAGAGACAGGGAGAGGCACCAATCTCTGGAAAGGGTGAGCATGTAGGAAATCTTCATCTTTTACAGAAAGATGGGGGAAGAGGAAGGGGAAAGATACAAGAGAGAATAGAAAAATTGATGGTGCTTAGAGAACTGAGATGCATTGCTCTTGCCAGTCTCCACAGATGTGAGAGCTATAGATATTTTACGTATGATTGATTAGATGGGTTATTTTAAAGTAGAAACCTATTTTTTTTTTAAAGTTTTGGGTTGGACAATTTGTGCCTGAAAAAAATGATATGACTGAGAGCACAGTATAAATGTATGTAAAGAACAAGATTACAAAAAACTAAAAAAAAAATTTAAGTTCTAATAACCTACCACAAAGAGAGGACACTTGTTCTCCGGTTTCGGCATCCGCCAATGAAGCAGTTCTATCCCAGGATGCCGTCACCACCTGTGACCCCTGACTCAGCCAATCAGCTGCCGTGACCACCTCTACATGATGGGCAAACTCAAGGGTGGGCCCACGCACCAGGTTGGAAGCGTATCCCAGGAGATAGTCGGGGAGATCTGAGGACAGTCAGAGTACAGCGTTTGACAACTGAGTACACAGAAGAAGACTCGAAGTAATTTTTTTTTCTGTGATTCATATTACCAATAAGCCAAAACTGCAGTACATGTAATTTTCAACAACCCTTGGCACACAACCTAGAGAGATCTGAAGTCAGTCAGGGTAATGATGGTAATAGATTACACACAGAAGAAAACATATGTGTTTATACATGTTGGGGGTGGGGGTGTGGGCAAAAAAATTGATTCTTTGTCAATTATAAGCCACACACTGTACTATCTGCAGTCACACACACCTAAGGCCAGAAAAGTCAGGGGGTGCGGTGACAAAAGATTATACAGGAGGCAAGTTCAATACAATTTGCTTCACTTACTAATAACAGACAAAGCTTCTTCACTCTGCCTTGCATATTGACACAAGTTTAATGAAATAAACTATTTTTTAAAAAAGCCTAGGTTATACCCAGATAATTAAAACCACACTGAACGTACATCATGAAATCTTGCCAGTTCAATGGGTATAACGTAATTCAAGGGTAATGTCAGTAAGTTTGGGTTAAGGCAGAGTTTGGTTTGATAAGGATAATTTCCCGAAAACCTAAGGTTGTGAGGTTTTGAAAAGACAGTCTTGTTTGAACAATCATTTTAGTTTGTCAGAAAAGTTGGTTTATTAGGGTAAGGTTTTGGGTCTGAGTATCGAAAAACTTGGTGTGTAAACATTGTCTTACCCTCGTAACGAATAACTTGGAGAGTAAACATTGTCTTACCCTCGTAATGAACAACTTGGTGTGTAAACATTGTCATGACCTCGTAACGAATAACTTGGTGTGTAAACATTGCCTTACCCTGGTAACGAATAACTTGGTGTGTAAACATTGTCTTACCCTCGTAACGAATAACTTAGCGTGTAAACATTGTTTTACCCTTCTTATGAATAACTTGGTGTGTAAACATTGTCTGACCTTCGTAAAAAACAACTTGGTGTGTAAACATTGTCTTACCCTTGTAACAAATAACTTGGTATGTAAACCTCATCTTACCCTCTGCTCCGTCCTCTCTCTCCGAGCTGTCGGGTTCCTCCTCTCCTGATGACTGAGATTTCTAGTAGACAAACACACACAAATTAAAAAGGTAAAAGATAGCAAAAGATAAGTCTGCAGGAGAAATATTCACAGAGGAAAATACTTCCTGTTACGCTTAGTTTTATAACCTTTTCATGTGATCTAAATATAACAGGTGTTAAATTGCGTTAAATTCTTCTCCTTGTTCCACCCACCTGATTACTGGCAATCTATGACAAAAGAGTGCAAAGAAAAAAGCTAAAAAGCATTGACATTTTGAGTATTTCAAGTATTGATCACATATGAAACCACCTTATTATATAAAACATGTAAGATCTATCGCGATAAAAAAAGTTTAATCATCCTATTTGATACAGATTTCAGACGACAAGGGTGATAAAGGTCCAAATTGCCCATGACAGTTCTCAATTAGAGCTCTTTTAAAAAAACTGACGCAAAATACTTTTTTCTTCTTTTCCTTTTGCTTTCAAATGAAATGTCTTGGTATAAAGAAAATTAAGAGTCATAAATTTCATTCAAAGGTTTTGCAATCAGTTCAAATGGCTCTGGTGTACTAATTTCACATTACAGTGCTAGTTTCTTAGCCTCAAAATGTTTAAAACTGAGTGAAATTATCAAACTTTTGTGGAAATATGTCAGATCCTCTGTTGATTTGAAATGATAGAGAAACAGAACAGCTCCTCCCACCTGGCCTACTGTGCAAATATACTAAATTCAAGGACATTGATAAACCTTAAAATCGGGTGGGAGAGAACAAACTCAACTTATAGAGCCAGCCATTTTGAAAAGTCCTGTGTTGATGTGATCACAGGAATTCTGTGATTGGTTCAATATCTTTGAAGTAGGATTCTAGCTATAAATGGGTCACTACATCCCCATATACCTAGAGTGCGAAAGATACCTCAACAAGACAATCCTGGTATACCAGGAGTCCGGTCTAACACAGCTAAAACACATGAAACACCATTTAAGGGATTGAAAACAGCTGAGTGAGTCAAAACAGTGACTTTTGTCTGATTCAGCCTGGTCACCTCACATATATGTGTTTCTGGACTTGCGTCCATCACTGAGGAGTCCGATCCTACAATACAGAGAGCAGTAGACTAACCGTAACATCCACCTGCACCCCTTGAGGTGCTATTTGTGCTCGCCAG
Source organism: Elysia marginata (assembly GCA_019649035.1). Lineage (NCBI taxonomy): Eukaryota > Metazoa > Mollusca > Gastropoda > Plakobranchidae > Elysia > Elysia marginata. The sequence goes on along the minus strand of BMAT01007491.1, from coordinate 425,477 downwards.
ATGTGTGCCGTGCCGTCCCCTGAGGCAGACAGCACCAGGTCTTGACTGGGATGGAAGCGCACAGAGTTGACCGAGCCGCGGTGACCCAGATACTGTAGAAGACACGCCCCAGTCTCGATGGAGTAGATACGCCCGCTGTGGTCTGTTGGGAGACACAAGATAAATTGAGAATCCTTACATCAGGGATGCCCGATGACATTGGATAAAAAAAAAAGTAAAAAATATGTCAAGTATTGCATCTCACATAAAACAAGTTTCATAGTTTGGATGATGTTTTGATTGATAAAAATGGTGATTACGAACAGTTGGAAAATATTCTAATAGAGAGGGTCTGGATTCATTCAACCATGCTACAGAAGAAGGTAAAAAAACGTCCTGAAAATTCTACCCCACAAGATCTACTTGCATGATGCTGTTCCCGCATGGATTGTCATTCAATGCCCCAATGAACTGACTCCTGTAATTTCATCAACAGCTAAAAGTGGTTTTTAATACTCAAGGATGCAAGCGGCTCATGCTAAAAAGCAGGAAAATTTCCGTAGGTGACTTTATAAAAAAACTTTTGATGGATCAATTCAAAGAGGTAGATAAATGTCTGTACGAATACCTACACAGCTATAAAACTATGAAGAAGTGTTTGATTTTCTATGACTCTTACATTAGGATGTTTTCTTTAACATTTACCTCATAATTTTTTCAAGTCTTCCTGCTTGTTAAGTTAAGAAAAAACTGCTAAAAATCGGAATTCTTGCGAAAATCGGGAAACTTGCATCCCAGAATATTGCGAATGCCCTCTATATCAAAATCTGCCACTGACTTCAAGATTATACCTGCAATAATATACCTTTACTTAAGAAAACCGAGTTATACAAAAATAACTTGAAGTACTATAGACTTGCAAACAACATCATTTATATATCAAAACTTGTAGACAAAATTGTGATTGCTAGATGAGTCTTACATAAGTAGAAAGGGTATTTTTTTCAAAAGTTTCAGTCCACACTTAAAAAGGGCTATAGCACAGAAACATCACTTCTTTGTGTTCATACTGATGTTGTTTGTTTAACATCTAAAAACCAACAATTGCCGTAAGCCTTTAGCGTGGGAAAAAAATAGAACTGAATTGAAAAAAATTTAACATTCTGAATAAAAGAAGTGAAGATACTTTACGCAGGGAAGTGCTGTATTGTTGATAGGTTTATAACACGTATACTGTATTCATAGAGTGAAAACATTGTTACACCTAACTGAAAATTAAATATACTTTTAAAAAATAATACAATTATTCTTCATGTCCAGCAATTTAAATCAAGAAACAAAACACGGCAATAAAATGTTTCTTGGATTTGGACACCTCATTTTGAAAAATACTTCTTTTTGATATTCTGCTGCTTTTGAAGTATTTATTTTTTGTTCCTTTTGAAAAAGCAGATTTTGCAATAAATCCATTAAAGATATCATAAAAAACCCAGCTTTTCTCATGACTGTTTGTACCAAACCTGTGCAAAACAATAACAACAACAATAACAACAACAAAAACAAGCTTGTTTTACAACTCCACAGCATGTTGTTTTGATTTCCAAAAAGTGCCATTTTACGACAATGATTTGAAAAGTAATTTTTGGTAGGGTCTAAAATATTGCATTTTACTGAGTGACTTGGTGGAACAAAGAGGAATGCATGTGTGTGTGTGTGTGGGAGAGGAGGGGTGCTGTGCATACAAAAATCAGAATCAGTTTTGGAATATGTATTTACTTGTTTATATGAAAGAAATTTATATCGGATATATAAGAATCTAAACAAAAACATTTATTATTTGCCAAATATTTACTATTTTAACTTTGTATTGACTCATTTGACTGACTCAGCTTAAACTGCATTGAATAGAATGCTACTGATTTTAAACCCTAATTATAAAACTCCCTAGGATCTCAGTCCAGCGATGACCTCATCTTTCTCACCTGCAGAAGCCGTCGCAATCACCTGACCCCCTGCATGTTGCGACCTTGACACACTGACCTCCCAAACACCGTCACGATGACCGCGGTAGTGACGCACCAAGGTGAAGGCCGTGTGGGGCTGACGGAAGCTCGACACAAGCTTGCTGGTTGACTGTTTGTAAGTGGTCTTGATGCGCTGGGTGAGCTGCGGTTCTGTGAAGGAAGACAGTGTGATGTCTTTTATATTTGAACTTGCGACATAACTAAATCACAACCTTTTGTCTCAAAATACTCTAGCTAAGGAGTAATCCTGATACAACGTGTGGGCTAATAGTTTGTGCTGTAAGGAACGAGGTTAACGGAAAGACAAGAGTAGCGTCCCTTTACTGGAGGATAACACTAAAAAATACTACAGTAATTGTAATATCTAGACGTAGGTTTGAGGGTCTTTTTTTCTTATGAAGGTTTTTTATTTTTATAAATCAATAAATATCCAAAACTTAAAAACTATAGAACTAAATAAAAAGTTTATGTTCAGTGTCAAATAATATATCACGTAAATTGTACAGGATTTTATTCAAGAGACATTTTTTTTTAATTTTCTAAAGAATATGTAAGAACTTGAATTGGTATGTGTGATCATTAAATATTATTAAATTTCACATGCATAGACATCAGAAAAATTTGATACTCTTGCTCAAATCTCACTCCTAGTACACAATACGAGCGCTAGGGAACTAGGAGTGGGGTCCCAATCTAAATGTTGTTTTTTTTCATGATTTTTATACACCATATTAATCCCTTTCGGGAAATTTGTCTTCATTACTCAGCGTAACTGTGTCGCCACAGAGCTTCGCCACTAATGCCCCAACAGTACATTTGCAGCCTGTAACTTGGTACCCATTTTACAGGTGGGTGGACTGGGGAAAGTTAGGGTAAATTGCTTTCCCAAGGCAAGTACAACATGGCATGGTCGGGAATCGAATCCGCGACCTCTAGATCTCGAGTCCGATGCGCTAACCACTCTGCCACGTTGCCCCGTATCCTTGGCACATTTCGTTTAGGGGGGAGGGGTTGCTATTACTGTCTTCGCTGCTGTTACTTTCCCGCAGGTAAAAAAAAATAGAGCGCCTCCTATTTTGTACTGGGTATACACAAAGAGGTGATTTGGGACACAAAAAACTTGACAAAGACAAACACACATGCATGTCAATATGACGATGAGCTTTAGCCTACTTTGTTTCTGGGCCCCACGACATAAAGCAGCATATCAAGCGCCGATATCAAGGGTGGCCTGTATCCACAACAATAAAGAATTTTAGGTTCACCCCCGAGATGACAGTCAGACAACACACTCTTCAATATTGACCTAAAACTAGCCAAAGAAAGAAAGACTTTATACGACCGTGCTATAATATAATTAACCAGACTTGCTTACTTTTGTTCTTGGCTCCATAGTCTGCGACCTCGTGCGCCTCCATCAGGGGCGGCTTGTCCACACTGGCAGTGTCCGAGCCCAGCTTGTCTGTGAGGAGTTCCACACGCTCTTGCACTGGGGAGTCAACACACGAGTAAACGTTAAAATTTTCGGCCAATTTTTTACTTTAAGCTTCCTCCAATCTACTGGTTAATTAATGCCTAATAAACTGTGACGATCATGACTAGTAGTACACGTAGTAGTATCGCAGGGCTGGTTCACCCCTAATGGACTTATGGTCAAGTCAAGTTAATTAAAGTAAAAACGCCCGAAATTTGTATTATTTTTCAGAGTTCTATACTGTAAGGTTGATTGGTTGAATCGGTAAGACTAGGATTACACAGGTCGCTTACTTACGGGCGGTTGATGTGGGGGTTGGTAATCGATGGGACAATTATTTTTTTGACAAATTTTTTTTCCTTTGATGTTTTCTCATTCCATTCTCTTTTTCTTATTTTCGACGGTTCTTACTGTACATAAGACAGCATCTTCTTTCACTGTTTGCTCTCTCTGTCTCTTTCTGTCTGTCTGTCTGTCTGTCTGTCTCTCTCTCTCTCTCTCTCTCCCCCCTCTCTCTCTCTCTCTCTCTCTCTCTCTCTCTCTCTCTTTCTCTCTCTCTCCCCCCCTCGTATAAGGAAGAAAAAAGGCGTAAATTCATACATGTACTAATTACAAACTGATGCCATAAAAATGTGTCCGATACAGAGCAATTATGTACAAATGATACATTTTTATGCCAACCCATTAGATGATGCTATTGAGATCATATTTATTCTTTTATATATGAGAGGACATAACCTCTAGGGCGTAGATTGCTAAAAATACATTTTAATGAGGACAAACGTTGGCCACGATAGCTAACACAGAAGTGAAGGACGGGGAACAATTTTCTCACGCTCGTCAAGCCTATTCGGGACACATTCTAGCAACAATAAGCATTTCTGTGATGGTCAAAGAGAGGGTAGTATGGTATGGGAACTTTTCCCCTATCTTCCATTTTTATACTACTATCCCACCTTGCAATCTGCTTCAACACATCACACAAACGCACCTATGCTAGCACTCTACAGTATAACCAGTGGAGTCACAGTAAAACTAGAGTGAAGTCGAAAAAGAAGAGATGAAAAGAAGGAGCACGAAGCGAAAGGAGGAGAAAGAAAAGAAGATGACATAAGAAAATAGGAATTAGTGTGCATGTGTGTGCGGGTGAGGGGAAGGGGGATAGAAAAACAACGGTGAATCAAGTGACAGACACAACTCACAAATACATTAGATAGCCTGCAGAGCAGAAACAGAGAAACCAGACCTGCTCGTCCCTATTCAATCGACCCAGTACTTGAAGACCTCCATTTCAGTATTTTCAAAAGCATTTCAGCACTCACTGCGAGAACAAGGTTCAACAAATATATAAGCATTATCCCCATATATGAGGAGGTTGTTTGCGGAAGTTATTTGATATTTGAAGTTGAACTGTCTCTACTTCATAAGAAAGTTATGAAATTACCCAAAAAGACATAAACTTATGAGTTTTTTTTTTAATGATCTGGTGCATTTTGCAAGTACTTTTCTCATCTTATAGACCAAGTCTTTAAAAATTTTTTTTTCCATTTTTTAATCATAGATGTTTTCGCAAGTCTAGGCAAAGTTCATTAGTTTAGGTGTTAGATCAGCACTCCAGTATTTCGGTAGTCATTCTGGTACTAAAATAGTGAAATCAGTACTGGTTGGCAGCTCTGGGAAACGCATTAAAAGCAAGCCGTTCTGGTTTGTGATCTTTTTTTTCACAGCTAACTAGAATTTTAATGACAAACGATTTTTATAGACCTTAACCCCTCACATTAGCACGACTATATCTGGACATTGCCGCACTACGCTATATTCTTCCAGGGGCATGAACTTTGCCATCGATTTACGAAATGACGGAAATGACAGAGATACCGCACGTGATGACCAATAGGGCCTTTAAAGCACCTCAACTGCCAACCCTCCAAGTTTGATAAATATGTTGATGAATTTGTAATTTGCTTGCTTCGAATAAAATCATAAATTGTGGAGGTAGCAACTAAATTGTTTCAAGGAGTGTAAGGCGCGACATGGCATCAGCTATGTTTCTTTGACAAGCATGGCGGTAAGTGTCGCACCAACAATAAATTGAGGGTTCTTATCATAATAATTATAAGGATAAAAATTTCGGCCAATTTTCGCTTAAAGCTTCCTCTAATCTACTGTTGACATAATACCTCACAAACTCTAACGATCATGGCTAGTAGCACATGTAGTAGTATCGCAGGACTGATGTTCACATCTCCAAAGTGAACATTTCCGATCCAGTCTGCGTATGCATCATCTGCTGTGTTTACCCTATCTTATCCTTCTTCTAGTTCAGTTGTTGGGCGGGAACTAAACTAGAACAAGGATATGATACAGCAAAAATCTCTGTTTCGCCACTGCTAGTTAAACAGTGTATTTCGAGCTAACAAATAAGTGAATGCGAAAAATAGAGGCTCCATTTAATAACTTTGAACTCTTCTTTTGAGAGAGACAAAAAAGGAACTGAAGAATAAGAGGTCATGGTGACATTAATATTTTGAGAGATGCTTCCATTAATGTCGTTTTGAGCCAAGCGAAGTGAAGAATGTAAATTTTT
>BMAT01007491.1:394320-409794 GCA_019649035.1 Elysia marginata | reverse complement strand
AGAGAGAGAGAGAGAGGGAGCGTGATCTATGAAGGAATTAATTTAAAAAAAAACGTTGACCAAACACTTTGGTCTGCATTGTATCGCTATAGATTCAGCAACTCACTTTCACAGAACATTTAGTTCTATATCGGGTGGACAACAGGAAAAGACTAGGCCGCCGCAATGCCGTCCAAGCACTCCAAAGTAAGTAGGTGACACAAATCTCTATAATATATTTCAATAAATTCTCAGAAGATGAGATCCGTCTTGTTGACCAAAAGAGAACATTATACAAAAGTCGTGTATTGTACTCACGTGCAAGATTGGCGGCATAAAGTTGTTCGAACTCCTTCTCGATCTGGGAGAACAGATCACCCAACCGCTCCCTGAACAAGGATAAACATAAGAAAAGGCATGAGCAAATAATCAAAAGGTTTGAAACAAAACAAACATACAGGAAAATGCAAATAGTTCTAGCGTGGATAGCTCAAATACTCAGTGACTTGAACTTCATTGAGATAACGAATTTTCTTGGGAGGGTTTATTTTTATCTTATTGATAACTCTGCATTTGTATAAATCGAAGCTAAACGTTGTCCCTGTGTGGTTCAAAATATCCAGGCTGAACTGTACGGAAAAAAAAAAAAGCTTTGAACAACTCATTGGCCGAGTCCTTCAATCCAATAGGAATATTATACTGACCAGCAGTAAAAACTGTCTCACTTAAAAATTGCGTCAACAATGTAACAAGACAGTAGTTTACCATCCTATTCGGCACACGGAACTATTTACAACAAAAACTAACGAATTTGTTTTAAGTTCTTGCATTGTATTTAATAGCCATGCAGTGAATTCATTACCCAATTTTCCATTTTAAAATCACAGTGTTAGGAACAATGCCTACACACGACAGCGTAGACAGTCTTTGTCAAAGCGAAGTTAGAGGTTCGAGGCATGACACTTCATTCTATTTTTCTATTGAAGAGATTTCTCAATTCATTCCAGTCAATTTACCGTTGTTGCGCTCGCACAATGACACATCCCATTTTCATACTTTCGAAATAATTAACCCCCGGACACAAAAGTTATTATTTCATTTACTGACATAATTATGCTATTTCCATGTTTCGCATTCAGAAAAACCGTTCAGCGCTTTTTAATTTTTTTTTTTTAACCGTAAGATAAGTAAAAAAATAACGGACAGTTTCTGTTGCTGATTGCTATGTTTTACATTTTATTTTGCTAGCTTGAAATGCTCTCGTCTTGGAGCTTATAGTGATACGGAAGTTTTTATATGTCTAAAGAAATAGAAGGCAACCCTCCAATGCCTGCTTAGATAATTTGACGACTTGGGCTTCTCTGATGATTATCATCATCGCTCGATTCGGATTTTTTTTCATGTTCATCATTATCGTGCAGATGCGATGATGAACGTGTGTATTAATGTCACTTAAAAGCAAATCTACATTTTAAAGACATTTATGGAGAGCTGTGAAGACAAATGTATCAATGAGATAAAACGCAGCATAAGCTTTCAATTGGAAAAAAAAGAAATTCTTGACAAGGTTTAATCCTATATTATGAAAGGCTTTCCAGGTTTAATCCCATATTAGGAAAAGCTTTCCAGGTTTAATCCCATATTAGGAAAAGTTTTCCAGGTTTAATCCCATATTAGGAAAATTTTTCCAGGTTTAATCCCATATTAGGAAAAGCTTTCCAGGTTTAATCCCATAGTAGGAAAAGTATTCCAGGTTTAATCCCATATTAGGAACAGTTTTCCACGTTTAATCCCATATTAGGAACAGTTTTCCACGTTTCATCCCATATAAGGAAAAGTTTTCCCAGAATTAACAATGCCCCTGTTTCTGTTGGGTCTTTTAATTTATTCACATAGGTAAAGTTGGTTGGTTGGTTGAATTATCAACGTCCGAGTCAAATTCGAGGTTATATCAAAGACAGCGCAGGGGACAATTGAAAGCGTGCTGCCACACTGTGATGTAAGGAACGCTTGCGTACACCACACCCAGTCACATTATCCTGACACCGGGCGGACCAGACTTAGCACTAAATCCATAATGCCAGACACTAGGCGGATCAGCTGCTAATACCAATTTTTAAGTCCTTGGTTTGAGTCGGCCGGCCGGGGATCGAACAACGCACCTCCCGATCTCTGAGCGAGTGTCTTACCGCAAGGCCACAGGGCCAGTCACATAGGTAAAGAGAGGGGAAATGGGGGCACAATCAGCGCGATTTACAGTGGGGGTAAAAACAAACTCTAGTAAAATGTTGAGATATTGTATTACCACAAGAATAAGAAAAAAAATCATTGTAATATTTTTAGGGCTGGCTCTTGACACACCAATGTATAAAGAAAAGGGGTGAAACATCAGGGACCATGCTGGACCCTACCAGGTAGTATTGGCAAAAACTGCAAACACCAGTCGTTTCTTTTTCCCGGGTATGCAGCATTTTGCCAGAGCTTGTGTACAGGCCGAGACCGCCGGAATAAAGGCCAAGTCAGTGGATGGATGTGAATCCAACTATATTTCACAGTCCATAGGCTAAACATTGAACATTGAGTAGACCGGCCTACTCGTCGAAAATGCGTCTTAAATTCTACTTCGTCCTGAATGTCCTAAAAATCAAATGAGTTAGATCAATACAACACTTTACGCCGATTGGTTTATTTATTTGAGCGACAGGGCTTTCTCCGTGTGGTGGTCTCTCGGTACTGGCTCAGTGGTTAGCAGCTCCGCCTCGCATCCACAGCGACCTTGAACGACCCGTGGACTCTATGAAGTCGTCCACAGCGACCTTGAACGACCCGTGGACTCTATGAAGTCAGCCACAGCGACCTTGAACGACCCGTGGACTCTATGAAGTCGTCCACAGCGACCTTGAACGACCCGTGGACTCTATGATGTCATTCTGCCGTGGCGTGGGAGACACACTTGAACCCTGGAGTTCGTTACGAGAGACAAGCACTAATCGGCTCAATGACACCAGAAGTGAAAAGGCGTGAATGAATGGAGCGCTCACGGTTCGGGAACAAATGAGAGTTTCATAACGCGATCAGAGAAAGCCAGAAATGGGCCAGTCCGATCGACCGGCCCCGCCAACTAGCACTACAGATGTCATATGTCAAAATGGCACCGGGCACGGGCGGTATCATGTCAGCTGATGATGGAGAGGTGGTCGTGATAAGCTCCTTAGTCTCTCCCCCCAGGCAAGTAGTACAATCATGTAACTTCCTGAAACACGTAGACAATGGCGGAGAGCGAGCGAGATACGCATTACGCAGGGAAACCGAGAAAGAGAAATAACGTGGGTGTGGAAATGGGGAGAGAGGGGGGGGGGAGATAAGACATATTGTAGTACATGTACTTTAGTCTAAAACTTTGGTTAGAAAATATAAATTAAATTTAGAAGTCTTATACGAGGCAGTTATTGTACTGTAGGCGACATTATGTTGATGTCTGATTTTTTTAAATTACGTCGTGCGAGGGTAGGCACTGGATTTTGTATGTGTTTGTTTCTGGGGGTGGGGGGGTGTTAAGGCATGAGCCCTTTGTCTAGAACTCTCACAAAAAGAAAAGGAAAGTACAGAACTGATTTACTAGTCAGCTGATGTAGACTTCTCACATGGTAGTTAGTGTCTGTTTAAAATATACATGTATAAGGCAAAAAGTTTTGTCAAAAACTTTTCATAAAAAGCTATGAAAATTTAGAATTGATCTTCTTCTAGTCGGCACAATAAGGACTTAGTTCGTTTTTTAATTGAATCATGTGATTACACACAAACAAGAGAAACATGGCAAAGGGAACACAATATACCTCAGAAATCAGCAAATTACATTGTGTAACGTTTTTTATATTCTTCTACCCACGCACCAAACGTCAAAACTGGTCAAAACAACGTTGACTTTTAGTGTGAGCATCGAAGTCATGAAGAAAATTACAATGAAAGTCTGCAGTTATCACAATTGCTTTGCAATAATACATGAGAGATAAAAAAAGGTGAAAAGATTTAGAATACAATAATAATGGAAATCAGAGAACAAACATCGAAAACAGAAAATTCTAAGATTTTCGTGATATTGGTTTGTTTTGTTTTTTTAACCTTTAAATCGGTTTTCGTTGTCAATGTTTTTCAGTCTTGAGCCAAATTTTTGGGTTGTACAGATTCATTCTCGCTGGTTCAGAGTGCACATTACGAAGTCATGACACACGTTACATTAGCACAGGTAAACAAGAGAACTAGATAATGCACTCGTTACGAGGCGCGAACTCCGTCACGTCAAAGGCGAAGACCGCCTTCAATAGTTCAAACAGCCAAAGAAGCCTTGGCAATACAGTTTAGTGGCATGATTTAGAGAAAACAAGTAAAAAAGCGGGAAAACCCACACACCAAAAGCAACAAAATACATAATTATAGTAAAATAATTTTTCCAGGTTTCTGTCTGTCTCTCTCTCTCTCTCTCTGACTCTCTCTCTCTCTCTCTGACTCTCTCTCTCTCAGAGAGTCTGTGTTTCGCATCACTTCCAGGTAGACCAGCAAAGGTGTAGATTTCAGCTGACGACTGCAGCCTGGCAGTGATTCTTGGCGCGAGAGAGGATCGTCTGTTACATTTTATAGACTTCATCAAAGCAATCTTTGGCACGTGATCGCGATGGATTGTTTACTTCCTCTGCTCCCTATACGACATGTATACGTTCCGAGCGTTCTTCCACTCGCAGCTTCCTAATGATCTAACTCAGTGCGATCTTTTTAACCCCTAGTGTGTGTAAGACGGTGAGAGAAGAAGTGTGGAAGATGCACGGGTCTAGCTGTATGGAATTGGTAAAAATTTTCATCATGCATAAAACAATGTTTAGACTACTCTATCTCCTTTTGTTTATCAGTTCAAGCACACTAAATGCAATCCATGTACTTATTTGAGTTCTCCTGACTGTCAACATCGTAAAGGGTATTGTATTTTTAAATTTTTCTCATATTCGCACATGTTTCCTCCCCGCCCCCCCCCCCCTCTGTCGTCGCCGTTTTACCCGGTTTTCCAAACACCGTCTCTTTTCATACCAAAATTCCACTGTCTCCCGTTTGTGGTTCAAAACATTTATATTGAACTATGCAATTCTTTATCTTTGTTATGGTCTTCAATTCAAAAAAGGAGCAAAATTTTTAAAACGGAACTTTCTTGTAAAGTCAGTTTTTGACCTTTAAAAATGCATCAAACCACATACATGGGTGCACGTTTTAATGTTTATTTGGTTGTTTTTGCTGCTGTTACAGTGCTGTTGTTGTAGCTAACAAAAGCGAAAGTTTTTGTTCACGTGACTGATTCTGGAATCATCGGGCCTCAGATAACTGGAACCTGGATCACTCGAATACGTGTTTAATTCGAATTACAATCATATTGCCCATCTAATTTCTCTCTTATAAAATATACTGGTAAGTCGAAATATGGATAAGTCGAAGTTAAAACGTTGTTACCGTGGGGTTCGAAATATCCGTACTAGACTGTACTTGTTACTATGTATGCTGTGATTGCTTCGCGGGAGAGTACGTTTAGTTTGGTCGTATTTTACGTCACGGTATCTAACTGTTAGAAATGCAAAAGGAAAAAAACATAGAATGCAAAGGACAAGAATTCACTGCTTCATAGGTTTTATTTTATTTGCCGTGCATAAAATTTTCCCCAATAACGGGACAGTCACTTTTTGCGGCTTTAAAAATAAACCTAGCAGGCATAAAATCTTTAGTTGGGGTGGTTAACCAAGGAAGCAGTCAAAAACGATAGACTGCTCTTAAAACAAAGAGAAAAAAATATTTCTCCAGAAGAACTGAGGAAGAGTACACGTAAAAACACACAGGCACGGTTTAAAAACAGCAACGAGAAAAAAGCATTTTGAGAAAGAGGGAGACAGACAGACAGAGAGAAAGAGAGAGAGAGAGAGAGAGAGAGAGAGAGAGAGAGAGAAATGTACATTGACATCACAGAAACTGTTCAATGAGTTGAATATATTAAAAGGCAATCAAAACAGTGTCACAATTTGAATTTTAAGGTAAAATATAGAAGATAAAAAAGTTAGAAAATGTAAAAACTAAAATAAAGTTATAAAAAAAAAAAACAGAAAAAACTTAATTGTTCAGTAACAGGTCAAACACAGGTGCTGTGTATGGGTCAGCCTCCCCGGCACTAACCTGAGCGGTGGGGGCAGGATACTGTCCCCGTCCATCATCATGTCCTCCCTATACCTGGTCGTCTGCTGAAGATGATGGTGGTGGTGACCTGACGTGCCCGTGGTGCCGTCTGCCGTGTGACTCCGGTGACGGCGCATCGTGCGCGCGCTGCCTGCCTCACTGCCTGCCTCTCTAGCCTACGGCAACGCTGTTCTAATGTGAGGAGGGGAGAGAAGCAGCGCGCGAGGCAGTGGCGGAAGTGGGATTAGTTCTCTTGCCTCGGGTCCAAGATGGCGTCGTGGCGCTGGTTGAGTCTGATAAACTTGAGTGAGATGTGAGTGCAACAATCTGAATGCAGAAATCAGCGCTCTTCATGTGAAGACCTGTTAAAAAAAAAACAGTCTGAGGGTTAAAATAGGAACCCGGTGTTGGCATTGGGAGTGGATGCAGGGATTTGGCTAAATTTAATGTTAGATGTATACACCTGATAAAAAACGGTCTGTCGTTCTCTGTTTGGGGGGGGGGGCTAAAAAAATCAAATCATACTCATAGATAGAATATTTTCTTTGCTTAAAATCATCTGATCGATTAAAAAAAGGGAAGAAAAAATATTTTACATTCACCGAGCGTTTATGAAGGTCCATCCTTTGCCTAGATTCTTAAACGAAAAAACATGATGGTTTGTCCACAACGCGATGACAACAAAAGCAATAGCCTTTTAAAGGTTAATTGCTTTGAAGATAAGGTTCTTGAGGGGGCCATAGTCCTCAAAAGATTAAGCAGATTGGTCACGTCTCATATCGACGTATATCCAAGAAGTTGTGGTCTGGAGTTGGAAACACCACGTAAAAATTTCTTTTTTAGCGGCGCCTCACCAATGGAAGTTTTTTCCATCAACCAATGTCGCCGAGATCGCTGACCGAGCAGAATTGAGGGAAGAATAGCTGGCTCCAGAATCAAACAAAACATTAAAAAAATCGGAAAGCGTTGGCTCAGCGGTACACAAGCAATCAACTTGTTTTCGATGACAAAAATTGTACCCATTTTCTGAAATAAGTTTCATAGCTCCCTGTCGCTGGTCTCCAGGCAGAGAGGATGACGGAGGCAGACTTGCTCTGAACGCCTTTGATTTCGAGGCGTCGCCTGATAAGAGACTGGCCAACAATTTTGTTTTTGGAAAAAGCGGATGTTTGACATCTGAGTGTTGGGGACACCAGACACGAGTTGGTTTGTGATGATCTAGATCTAACACGATTGCCGTGTCCAAGAGACCCTAAGCATATAATATGAGGCCAATTGAGTTCTCCAACGTGACAATACCAAAAAGAATGTTGACTTTTTCCATGTCCAGCTTTTCACTGCTGGCAGCACACTAAATATAAAAAAGCGTGTAATCGGTCCAAAGAATTCAAATCTGCTCACATGACATCAACTGCCCAGGCACCTGTGTCACTTTTCCATGATATATATTTAGGGAATGGGTTGTTCAACCGAGAAGCAAGCAGGTAAATTTAAAAAAGCCAAAAATAGCATCTAATTTTTAAACACATCCTTGTTCAGCTGTCATTCAATCTCTCCCTTGTATCTAGTCTAGACTTCTTATTAGTCACAAGATTGTCTCTCCCTGGAATAGTACAGCCGTGACTCTATTGTCACTCTCTATACACCACTAAAACATCTGCCGCATAAGATCGTTCAGGTTTCGCTTTGTACTGCCTCGCCGATCACTGCATGCGACCGTGGTAGCATTATCTGTAAACAATTCTACATGTTGACCCCCATTTTTAACAAAGTAACAAAAGTTTTTGATCAGAATACCGTGGCAAGCAGTTTCCCTTACAATTTATATCCCAAGCTCCTCAGCATTGCAAGTACCAGTTGCTATCTGACCATTGCACTCCCCTACCCAACCTTTTTCAGAACTTTCAGAGCTATCATCAGAGTGAATTATAACAGGAAAGGGGGTGAGGTTCAACGGTCTTATATTCTACAAACAGAATCGACGTTATGAATCCACCAGGACAGATCTTTGTGCACAATCGAACACACTTGAATGTATGAACCCACTAACCAGCCAAAAGCTGAAGAGCCCTATTTCTTAAGATTAACTGACGATTCTATTTTTTCACCCCTCCTATTGAATTCTAGCTCTGAAATTCTCTCATCAAAACAATCTGCATAGATAGTATTCAAAACGGATTAAAACCTTCAGGATATACTCGCAAATGTAAGGGAGCTAATTGAAAACATAAGAACAACACTGAAACTACAAGCATATATCTGGTATAACCTCCCTTTGATCACATCCAAACAGTGTGTTTATAATCGGGTGTAAACCTTAAGTGTGGCTTTATAGTCAACAAAGGTGTATCGATTAACATGTGTCTAAAAACTGATACATGTAGATGCTTTTTTTTTACTCTAAAGTCCAGATAACAATGACTTGCTTCAATTAAGATTAAATGAGACCTAGAAAAAAATAACATCTTTCTTTTTTGACTGTGTTTAGTATAATGAAGCAAAGTTATTAAGTGAATTTTCACTTTTCTCTCAGCAAAGCTAGAAATTTAAATGAAAGAAAAACTATTTAAGTCTGTAAGTGTAAAATTTTGTTTTAAAATATACTCGTTCCCCCATTTTCCCTTTTCATCTTCATTAAAACTTGTATTTTCATTCTGAAAACCAGGCTGGCTACAGGATATAAACTCTTTAGCATCTCTCCCTGAAAAGCCTGACCACTGACTATAATTTACAGGAGGGCTTCTAAGTTTCTCTCATTCCAATGAGACTTGCCCATTTTGATTGCAATCATACTAGAAAGTTGATTATGAGAAAAAAAAATTTAATTTGAAAGAAAAAAATAAGAGGTTTAATTCATAAGAGAAATATAACAGATGGTTAGATTTCGCTCTGACTTACAAATTATTGTTTTTTGTTTGAAGTAAAAACATTGGGAATTTACATTTCTACGCTCAAATATTTTTAGTTTTTGGTATCAATATGATCAGAAAGATAGCAAACAATGACAAAAGCAAGCTCTAAGTTTTAAGTGGTCATCTTTAGTACTTTATTTCTGGGGTCCCTCCCGAAGTATTTTTTTATATAAATAAAACAGATGGATGCACAATTTCATTGTGGTTATTTTAAGGTACACCTAACGGGTAAAAAAATTAGGTCCTTAATGGGGAATCCTAGCCCACTTTTTACATCGATCTATGGCCCAATTCAGGCCAAGCCGGGTTTTCGCTTACTGAACAGTGGATGAGTGGCATTGCTCTTAGCTTGGGAAAGGCTCTTCCTTACATTGGCAAGATTCACACGTTTTGGTGCCGTCCATGTCAAACTTTCAATTTTGTATCTTTTTTAGAACTGTAAAAATGGTCACTATGGTTATATTTTTCCATTTAGAAGGTATAAATTTGCTTTAATTTACCAACAACAGCCATGTAAGACTTGATTTTCTCAAAAACAATTTTTTCAGCAAACTTGCTGAATACTGAGCAAGTGCATTTTTCGGGGGTTATTTAAGATGCCTAAAAATGGTCTTCTAAAGATATTTTAAGACAATTTTCGTTCTTAATCTATTGTAAACGTATGTTTCATGTATGTTTTGTGCTTTTTTTTACAATCATAATTATGTTATAATTTTGTTTTGGTGGGTTCAACAAAAATTGAAAACTCAAAGTGAAACACATAACACAAAACATATAACAGTTTACCCCACATACACAATTTGAGAGTTATTGGACTGAAAATTCATTTTCAAAATTAGCAAACATCTACGAAATGACTGCAGAAAAGTTTGGACCAGATTATTCTATGGTCTTGAGATAAAGACTGGTGACGTCACCAATGAGTGGTACACATAACATTTTCAAAAAAACAAATATTGAATTCTTCAGCAAAGAATTTTTTTTGAAAGGTTTTTTGAAGTTTCCACTGTTTTAGAGTATGATCGAATATGAAAAAAATAGGAAAAAAATTACCTGCAAATGCATGTATGCAGTAAAAAACATATTGATGCATACTGTAACTAAGTTAACTGAAGTGTGAACTTGTCAGTTTTCATTTTGCCATTCAAGTTGTAATAGTATGAGCTGAATCATTATTCATCTATTGACAACCCCACAAACAATAGAAAACGATCATGTGCAGGACAAAACGTAGAACTTGTGCATGAGTACATTTCTTGTGGAATGTAAAATACATAGTTCAAACATATATTTTAAGAAGTGTCAGCAAACCATACATTGTTATTGTCAACTATCAACATAACAGCTCAAACTAACTTTACATTTTCTTGACAGTTGCAGAAGAGGGATAGAAAACATCTCCATAGCTTTGCCAGAAGCCTAAGGCAATCAATGAAAACCCCGCTTTTTTAAATTTTGCTTTGTACCTTGCTTTGGAATCTGTAGTTTTTTCTTCTCTGTTTATCTTTATTTCTCCCGGCTTTTGTTTTAGGTCTGCCTGCTTAAACATTATCTTCAAATCTTTTTTATCTCAAAATTTAAACTCTATTATACTCTCTTTCCTTTCAGTTTTGGTCATAAGATCTAGTAAATTTCTTTTATTATCTTTGTTGCTCAGCATCTGATGCTGAAGCGGTAAGACAAAAAGGCATGATTGCACTGTATCTTGTTTACAAGCTTACTTAGACCTATCTATGAATTGTGTGAAGGAACCATTTTCTTGAAATGTTGACAACTTCCTTTTTTTTATTTAAAATCCATATTGCTACTAGATTAGAACTGGATTGAGTGGATTCTCTAGCACGTTAAAACCCACCTCAACCATTTCCATATATATGCAGTAATCTTTTTTGAATACCCCTAAACATGTCATGGATTCAAATCGATAGTAAAATTCAAAACTGCTTTGTTAAACTTAGCTCAAGAGGTACTTACAATGTTGCTTTGTATTTTGTAAAGTATTTGAAATCAGTTTCTTTAAACAATGCTATCTTAAGAAGCTATATATTTTCTTTCAGTGACACACATAACAAAAAAGATGACACACATAACAGTTCTAAAGTATAGGGCCAAATTTTCAATACATACAGAATTGTTTTTGTCGCTGTGACGAAAGGTCGTTTTGCATAAAAGACAACTTTTGGGGCAAAATTATGTTACTATGAACATTTCATAGTAATTTTGAAAAGGTCCCATTTAAGTCTAATAGTTCTAGCAGAAAGCAGTGGATTTATTGATGTTAAAACTAAAGTATTATAGATACTCTCAAAACTTGCATCATCGGTACAAAGTTCCCACTTTTTTTAATTATCACCCGTGACTCAAAAAGTGTAACTTTTTTCATGTCAGAATCACTTGCGACATAATGGGTTCTGTGCTCTGTAAAAATTATTTGTGTAAAAAATGTTGCTTTCAGCCCATTACATATTTCAAGCAAGATTATTTGACATAGTTTTAGTTCTGAAACATTTTATCTAACCTAAAAGCCTGACATGACATCACTCGCGACACTTCTCACAACCTTTTGTCACAGGCACTTTTGTTTTTAAGAGACCAGTGCAAACAATAGACAACAAAGTTTAGTTATGACTTGGACTTATTTTAAGGCTAGAAATATTTTTTTAAATGGCTGTTGAATAGGCACGTGAAAAAGCTACAATTACTATACATAATACATTTACCTCACCTGCGATCCTTGTGGGGGTTTTTTGTTCATCTGTGTTGGTTTACAAAAGATAAACAACTCAAAACCTATTTGTATTAAAACTATTATTAATTCAAACAAGAGTGTTTTGCCTTTGTTTGCGCACTACTTTCAGAACAGTGACACACATAACAAATTGAAACTGAAAGTCATACACATAACGCCACTGTTTACCAAGTTTTAAAGAAATTTCAATTTACGAGTACTTAAAAGATTTTGGGTTGTGTTTAATGTACCTTAATAATATATAGTGCTCTAAATGTCAAAGATTTAATTTATGTAAATTGATGTGTTCAATTCAGAAACTTTTAAATTTAATCATGTCACATCCAAGGTTAAAAAAAAAATCAGAGGGTAACACACATAATGCCGACTTGTAGCCCAAATAACTTTTGTACAAATGTAATGAGAAAGGCTTTTAGTTTTAAAGTGTTAACATGTAGATATACCTATTCTGTAAAGATAAAAACAGTCAGCTTATTACAGACACCTTAAATTAGTTAGTGAAAGAGAGCAAATTGTTTGGCTTTGAGTGGGTAAAAATGATGACACATATAACATGGAATGCACCTTTTAGTTTTACACACCATGGGGGAGGAATCACAAAAAAGCTGAAAACCACCTGCGTTTTGTTACTAATGTACAAAAATGAATCCTCTTATCAAAACAAAATGTTTACTCCCTAGAGATCTAGATTTCATCTCTAATTTGAGGGTGCAGTGAACTGTGACACCTGCCTGCTGGCCTCAGGCCAGCACAGGTAACTGGATGTGAAAAGTTGGGTTTTGTTGAGGCATTGAAGTGAGTATTTCTGAGGTTGAGGGCATAGTTGGGAATTCTTCAATATTTTTCTTATTTTTCGAGTATTAATAATTTACTAAGTATTTGCTCAGTGGTCATCATCTTCATTGATTGTGGTTTTGGGTTGGCGACCTGGCTTGTTCAATTTTTCCAGGTCAGTCAGAATATTGTTTACACAAAGCCCTTTGAAATGTGATCCTATTAATTAACACCCATGTAAAATCAGGTGATTAAGCGTGCTCAAATTCAAATGCTGCACTTTCCAAGTTCAAACCTCCGCCCCATTTCTTTTTCTTTTTGAAGCATTCTAGCTTTGTGGGATGAGTTGTGGAGAACTTTCATGACCATGATTCACAGGAGGCTGGACCTGGTTACAAATATGACAGGATGTTTAACTTGCCATAGTTCATAGACAAGCGTTGACACCTCCTCTGGTTGAAAATTACTAACCACCAATCCTAGCCAGATTCTCTTTATAGAAATGTGGCATTTATAACCGCTCTGCCCACCATATCACTCATCAGTCCTTTTCCTCTTTGGCCCTCAGGCTAGTGGTATCAGTTGTAAATCAGCAGGTGGTCTGTAATCACATCATGAGGCAGCAAACCAAGGAAAAAATTTCCCCGCATTTTTTTTATTAATGTTGTAAGAGGTTATCTCCCTGTTCCCAGCTATCTGGTATGATAAGGGAGTACGAAATGTGAGTTTAAAAAAAGGCTACCTAGGAAGCCAATATACTGGCGCTGGCACAATGCTGAATTTCCATAGGATAGTTAGTTCAAAGCCAGGTTAAGTGCCTCACTACACTTGTAAATTCCTCTAATCAAAGCCAACAAAGTGGATGTGGGAGTGTCGTGGGTTAATGGTCCTCGTTTCACTGTCAAAAATCATAATTAGATAGGCCTACATGTATTCAGGGCTTCAAATAGACCGCGGCAATTTGCTGTGGTGCCCTTGCAATTTGCCGTAATGCCCTCAAAATCAGAGGGTCAACCGCGGCAATTTTTGCCGTGCCCTTGTTTTGTTTTGTTGAAAAAAATATATATACCAGTAATTAAATAAATTATGGTGACAAACAAAAACGGTGCCGACCATCAATTCAGTCAAACTACAGTAGGCCTACATAATCATGATAATGAGGTCTTCGATTGAGATAGGGTTCCATCTCGCGCCTTGTCTCGTGCTCTCATCTCCAGTTCCGACTTTGACCGATCGTCCGCCGTTCTTTGACCCATAGTGAGCGAAGTTTCACGAATGCAATAAGAGTAGTCATTTAATGATAGCAGTAACACATAGATCCAAAGCCTACAGCTTGAGTGTATTGCATGCACTCCCACTTGTAAGCGCTTTAAAAATTATCGATCGATGCAAAGTTTCGCCGACCCATAGTGGGCTGGGGAAGAGAATGCAAAAGTTAAAGGTCTAAAAGCAGAGCGGTAATGAATGAAAGTCTGTTACCCGCTGAACAGGGAATTTCTCGGAATTTGTGGCAAGGGCCGTAACCTAGGCAACCATACTCAAAGGCCGTAACCTAGGCGACCATACTCAAAGGCCATTTATATAACACATCTACTGATCTAGAAGTTTTGAGCATTTTTTTACACAAAGGTTTGTCCATTAATTTTTGTTTTACACGAATTTTTGTGAATTCGGACTTTGTTTCTACACGTTGTTATTCATAAAGTTGTGATGTACTAATTTGTTACTAATTTCAATCAACAAAATGATAACCTGTAAACAGTAAAGTTGCCTTGGTGGCCAAGCAAATTGCCTCGGTGCCCTCTGGTTTTCAGGGTTCAACAAAGAGGCAATTTTCGCTTGCCCTTCTGAACACCTAATTCAAGCACTGTGTATCACGCCTACAAAATTAGTAATAGTATAGGCCTACATTGTGGTAGTACTGGTAGGCGGTGTAGGCCTTGTCCTAGATCTAGGGGTTTCTAGAAATTTGACATTGATTAAAAACTCACCTTTGCTTCTAGGTTCCCTAAAACCAGTCTGCATTTATCCTCTAAATCTTACCATTCAAATTCAAAATTGTGGATAAATCAATATAATGAAATTTGTGTAGGGGAGAGAGCTCTATCAAAGAAATACCGGAGTTTCTCTATCTTATTGTGGTTCGTTTGTTGTTTATTTTTGTGCTTCTTTTCGATCCAGAAGAGCCGGAAATTATTTTTCACCAGGGGAAGGGACTAGCGGCACTAAATAAAGCGTTAAAAGTTGTCCACGGGAAAAGTGGGGCTGAAGAAAGTAAATATCGAATGATTATTTTTTTTTGACGTGAGATTTTACATTTTTTTCCCTCTTCAAACGCTCATTTCATACCACCTTGTGGCGGTTTTATGACTCATTTAAATGGATAAATACTCAAAAGTAATCATATCATCATAAGCTTCAAACGTTAGGTTTCGTTTTATTTTATTAAATCAAACTAACTGTATCAGTGTATGTATGGTATTCAACATGTTCAGAGAACTGACAAATCGTTTGTAATTATGTATTATGCAGCGAGATAATAAATTCCTCCTTCATGATTTATGTACTAATTACTTCCCTATGTTCTCATTATTCAATTGTGATGATTCTTGGTAACTAGCAATAAAAGGCTATTTAGAGAGAACCAAAGAATCCAAAGACTTTAGAATAGTGCGATGCTTAGAGTCGACATTAAGAAGAACTCAAGGAACTTTAAGATACATGAATACTAACTCATTTTTTCTTTATTGCACTTTATCAGGATAGAGCCATTGTGAAGGAAATTTTTAACCTCTTAAAAACTAATTTTTCTTTTTAAAATATAAAATTCATGAAATGTAGACAGTGTGATGCCAA
>BMAT01007491.1:374666-389117 GCA_019649035.1 Elysia marginata | reverse complement strand
GAGGTAAACTCCTCCCCCCAATTGGCTGAGATGTGTGTACGCTGGCCAACCATCAGAAATAATGTGGGTTCCCGGTAGGATGTAGCGCTCTACGAGGGGCTCCAGTGTCTCTCTGGTCCTGTTGGGAACTTCCACCATAAAACACTTCTCTCCACCTCTCTCCACCCCACCAAACACCCAGTGTCCGGGACGATGTGCTCCGCGGTGATATTTCCGGTGGAAAAAGAGCGACTCGTCAATTTCGACGACCACTGGCTCTCCTTGGTCGTCTAAACCACCGATTTCTTGGGGATTTCTTATGAGGTCCTCTTGGCAAATATCCCGCATGAAGTTGGACCAGTCCACAACAGTGTGACGTGAGTCTGGCCCCATGCCAAGTTCAAACATAATGTAGTTCTGGGGCAAATCGTGGCACCAGAGGTACATGAACTTTAAAATCTTCCGCAAGGGAAGATGACTACGTTCAAAGAAGGACGCATTCCTTACACTTATACTAAAATTATGTGCATTGCACCTCCAACGGTACCCGTCAACTCCCTGCGCATACCTGTTGAGTGAAGCAGGCTGGTTGCAGGTACCGCAGAGTACTGAATTACGCAGTAATCTTCTTCTTGCTGCCCATTGCAGCATGTCCAGATTTTCAAGAATTGCAAGATTGAGATCCGTGAAGTTTATCTCTTCAGCTCTCAATTCCGGATCAGTCAAAATGATCGCCGGATCTACGAGCTGCAAGATACGGCCTGCCATGTTGACTGAGTAAAAGTAGCGTGAATTTGACGGAAACAGCGCGAAAACTTTGTAAAAATCGATTTTAATAATCGATAATAAAAAAACATGGTAATTGTCGTATGTGCCTGTGGTACTACGGATAAATGTGGCTTCTCTTAACGCACAGGGGTGATACAAACTGACGACGTTAACAATTGTGACTTCATCAGTCATGCAAAAAGTACACATTTTTATACAAAGTCGTATTTCTTGTCCGCAGGCCCCATTAAACCCAAGTAGGGCCTATTATAGAACCAGACATGTTAATATTACACAGTAACATCATTTGCATTAGTATAGTTTCAACAGACAAAAACAGGGAATATTAGGAGAGAAAAACACGGAACAATATGATTACAACAACACCAACACACCCCCCCCCCTACAATAAAAAAAAAAACAAAACAAAAGAAAAAAGCAATTAACTTCGTTGTTGCGAATACTTGTGACGTCACAACATGGCTACCGATGTAAACAAAAGCGCCCGACGCTAAACTGCACGATTACCATTTAAAAATTACATTGAATTTGAAGAATGCAAAATTTTAACTTCTTTGATTTGAAATTGAATGTAGATCTATGTTTGAAATCAACAGTACAATTAAAACACCTGTCATCTCAACTCTCAATCTCATTCTAAATTCAGTTTTTTACAACGGCAGACACTACTGAAAAGGTGCCAGTAACAGGGTTGAATTGATTTAGAACAGAAGAACATCATCATGACTATGCCCTGGAAGAGTTCCAAAAAAGACCTAGGGCCTTCAACTCGGAGTCGTCCAGGTCGCTTGCGGGTGTTTTGGACCAAACACAAGTTGGGAGCTCGCCTTAAAGTCCTCTTTTTCATCACAGCCATCATTATGTTTGTTCGACCTTTACGGAATAACTTGGTGCCAGGTTGGCCAGATATGTTCAGAGATTTGAGTACCTTCAATGTAAGTATATATTTTTACCACCATCTCTTATGTTATATTTGATGGCTTTTTCACTTTTTGTTTTGTTTTCTAGTAATATTTTGTTATTTGTTACCTCAGAGTTTGAATGCATAAATGATGTGAATATTAAAAGTTATTTTTGTGAAACTGAAACACAAGAAGAATAAAAAAAAATTTTTTTTTAAATTTAACTTAAATTAAGAAATTTTTTCAATAGAGAAATAAAGAAACAGTTTGGGTTGATCTGGACTAGAAATGTATTTCTCTGAAAATGAAAAAATTAATCTGAACACTAAATTTCTTTGTCTCAATTCGCAGTTTTGTTTTCAGTCGCTTAAAATTCTTAAAGAAATTAGGACTACATAGTGGTAATTTATGTCTTTTTTGTAAATGATATTTAATTTAGGCCTGAAAAATGTTTAAATTTATACATGTTGGATGATGTTCAAGTTATGACACTTTATGATTTTTATTAGTACATTATCAAAGCTTTGTGTACTTATTTTAAGTGGCCAGAACAGTGCGGCATGTAAACTTAAAAACAGGTGCAGCTTTTTAAAAAAACATTTTTTCGTTTGCTCGAGCTGCTTTTTGTTTAAAACTTGTATCAATTGTTATGATCAATGTGAGCTTTGCTTCAAAAGATATATGCTTGCACAATGACATTTTTCAAAGCTTTTAGATTCACTTTAGTTTAAAACCATCATTTACCATGTTATAAGAAACTGCTGCGGTTCAATTTTACATCACTTCATGATTTCTCCATCTTTAATTTGTTTACTTGTGGCAAAATACTTGAAAATCAGAAGACAGTGGCACATTGAAAATGTTTTCAAAACCCGCCAGCACTGAACATTCAGCTTGTATGAAAAAGGATGAAAACCTTGCCTCTGCTCAGCTTCTTCAGTCTGCAAACGGCTTTATAGAACTAGACCATCTGGGCCTTTCAACAGCCTTGCCTGAGACAATCTTCATCCTGTCAAACAACTTGAGATAAAAATTCTAAAAGTAGTAAAATCACTCATTTAGTTACAACTGACTGCCACTATCCCTGGCCATGCTTAGCCTAGCACCAATGCCTCACAGATCTGCTACCTTTGTCTCTATGCTGTAAAGTTTACTTTGTACTGTAGACACTTTCCTACACCGAGCTAACTCAAGTTGACCACTACGTAGTCATGCAGTCAACTCTGTCTTTGAGCGAAGTTGGTCTCTAGGGAATTTAATCAATTGTCAAACCAACATAGACCTGTGTAAAATCAAAGTATTTAAGCTTTGCAGGTTCATATATTATTATTTTGTCCTCATTGCACTGCTGAGTGATGCCAGTGCTATTGTTTTAAAAATAGATTTCACGGCAATTATAAAATTCAAGCCCTTTAGGCATGTTGAATAATTCAATTACAGGGCTATAATCATTGACAATATTGGTCACAAGTGTAAGATTGAATCAGAAAATGAAAATTCCGTTTTTGCTTGACAAATTTATAAACACAATTTTATAATAAAATTCAGCTTTTTTATAGAACTTTGTAAATGAGAAATTGTAAAAACTGAAGCTAACTTAGGTTATTTTGGCAAACATACGTTTTTGCATATATTATCTGGAGAATTCCAAATGATAAATTAGGTCCCATCCTTGATCATATCTCATATACCTTCCAGGCCTCTATGCTTTTTTTTTTGCCAAACCTCTTCAACCTTATATGCATTTGGGGTTGTTGTAGAATGTTTTCATTTCTAATTTTGGTCAACGAGATGTTAATGAGACATAGTCACATACTCATGGTGGTCACAAATAAAAGAACTGTATGTATCAGGACTTTAAAAGTCTGTAATAACAAACTGGTTTTCTTACAGATTAGGAAAAAGATAAAAAATGTCTACAGCGGTGGCTGACATTTTATCCTTTGCATGGTTTGTATGAAAACCTCATAGAAAGTCTAAAAACAACAACTAACATAATAACCAATTTTTTCCAGAACTGAGTAGATTCTAACTGTGACTCTTCGACTTGACATAGGAACCTAATTTTTTTTTATACTTTTACAAATCTCAAATCTTTTAATCTATACTTATTTTTTCCACACTAAAATATATATTGTATCAAATGTGAGTGGCTCTCTTGACCTATAGATTGGTTAAAAAGAATTTCATGCCATCACCATAAGTTGGTCTCATTTGAAAAAAAAAATTTCATGAGCACCTTCAAGATTTGGGTCCAGATTATTTTTTTTTTTGATAGAAATGATTAGATTTAAAATGCAAAGCATTTTTAAGGCTATGGCATTATGTACGAGTTTCAGAAATTTGCTGTTTAATTTAATAATAATACAAAAACTACTCATATTTTGAATTACTGCATTTATACAACTTCTATTTAGACCTAGGTTGTTTTCTTTTTCATTTCATTTGTTTTGTCCATTCAACTACCAAGTGACTTTTTTTTAACCCTTTTTTACAATAGAACTATCAATCAATCAGATACTTAAATTGTAGATCTATGTCTTCGGTTCCTTGTTGAGTATTTTCTTTTAATTTCACATCGCTGTGAATATGTGATCAAACCAAAACATTCAAATTCTTTGAATCGTTAGAACTACCTCTGTCTTAGTGTTTTGGGCCAAATGTTTTCCATTTAATGATTGTATCTTTTTTTTTTTAAAGGAAAATGCTATTGGGATAAGAATGTTATTTTCTACTGTTGAAATGTATCACACTAAGAGTAGTTCTTTGTTATCTAGTGACATGTGTCAGTTGGTTGAAATCTCTTGCCGACCCTTCCCCCTCCCCTCCCTGTCTCTAGCTCTGTCTCTGACTTTATCTGCCCTCTCCTCACCCTCTCCATTTCTCTCTCTTTCCCTCTCCCTCTCTCCTCCTTTTTCTTTTTCTTCTTCTTCTTCTTGCACTGTAGCACAGACGCCCTGCTGCAGCAATTTTCTTCTCTTTCTTAATCCAATCATTCATACCATTTCTTTCACCCCTGCAGTTTTGTAAGTAAGTAAACTGTATTAGTGAATTGGCCTAGAGGTTTTCAAACAAACTTAAACTTAATGGGGACAACACTGAAATTATGGTTGTTGTCAAACCAAATAAAACATGATCACCTGGTATTTCATCATAAGAACTGTGGGATAAGAATATTCTGATTTCTAAAAAGATAAAACAAAAACCTGGGTGTTTTTAATGAACTCTAATTTTACATGAAACTGAAAGGATCAAATGTCTCAATTTACAATGGTTTTTTATTTAGAACTTTGAAGAACTTTACAAATTTAATAAAAGAAAGAGCAAAGTAACTTGTGCCCTGGTACAGGTATTGCCAAGGCTAGATAAATGCAGTTCCCTTTTGGCTGATTACACTGCTGAAAACAAGCTTTATCAATTACAAAAAATTCTGAACAATTCTGCTAGGCTCATTAAAAGAAAGACAACATCTCATCTCTTCTGATCAAGCTGCATTGGTTGCATCATGCGTACGTTAAAAATTGCATCTCTTGCCTTTCAGTGCCATAATGATCAGCAATTTTCCATTAAATCAAACCCTATGTCCATACACGAAAATAAAGATCTTCTTTGAAAAAACATACGTTATAAACTAAGATTCAACATGAAGAGTTATGATCAAATAACCTTTTCTTACCAGGAGCAGAAATGAGGAACAGTCTTCCACCTTCTTTTCTAAGTGTAAAGTAAAGACGCTACGATCCTTTAAGTCATATAATATTTGAAAACTTTCCTATTTTTTATAGCTTTTGAACTTCTTTTTCTATCTTTCAGAAAATCATTGAGGGAAGGGGCTATCAAAATGAACGTATTATTATTATTATAAAGTATAAATTTTTGAATGATTATAATTTTTTTGTATGCCCTTATATACATTCATTTATTTCTATACTCATTTTTGTTTTGTTTAGGGTGCTGGGTTTTTTTTGTTTTTTTGTTGTTTTCATCTTCATAACATTTATAGACCATTATGTGTAGTATTAGCAAATAAATAATCAATGACGCTAATTTAGGGTTGATATTTTCACAGACCCTCTTTTTCAGTTAAAGAAAATATATATTTTGTTTTCTTGTCCATCTTATGCGGTAACATAAATCATTTCATTGAAGGTTATAGATGAGATCTTCTCTCTCTCTCTCTCTCACTGTAAATTTTAAAACTAATCTATATGATACACTTTAGAACTCTCTCTATATATCTCTGTTTGTTTATCTTATCTTGTCTTTCTGTCTCTGCTTCTTTCTTTCTCTCTGCCTATCATGCTCTCAAATTTTGATTTTGATATTAGCCCTTTGAAAATATTTTTGTTGTAAATGGCGCTATGTAAATGTTGATATTATTATTATTATTATTATTATCCGGGTAAATCTTTTTTTTTTTTTAGTAGCCTTTCAATTTATCAGTAATTTTATCTTTCCTCTCTTCTGCTTTTCTTTCAAGAACTTTCAGACGTTTTTCTCTCCCTCTTTGTTTGCCGAACACAAGTTTGAAGTATGAAGATATCTTTATCCTGCTGAAAGCACTGCTTTTGCCAGGACTGCCATATTTTCCTATATTATTAACTTTACATGTTGAATAAGATATCAAAGAAAGTGCCTGACACAAATGCTCAGTTTAAAGTCTCGAATAAAGTCTAAAGAAACAGACCTGACAGTGAACTGTGCTCAAAAGCAAGTTGGGTAGAGACTGCATTAAACAAATGATTCTGAAACCAGTCAACCAATTTGAAGGATTGAACGCAACAAAGTAAATTTTGATATTTCTGCAACACTTGCAGCCACTCACTTCATTATAATCAATTTAAACTTCAATGTAAAAGACCGTTCCAAAGATAAAGGATTTTTTCCTTTTTTTTTTAAACTTTTTTAAATCACAAAAAAAAAATCCCCCTCTTTTTAGCAACTTGTAATGATTTGAGTATTAAATTTCTGATGCTTGTGGAAAAATCCATCTGTGTGAAATGTCAATGCTGTGGAACAAGGAAATTACTATCTTATCTGCAGTGGTTGTAAGACAAAAACATGTTCTGAAACTTTTTTACAGTATTTCTCACTTTCTTAATAACAAGATAACATCCTCTCAATGGTCTCTACATAATGCCTTTAACACCATTATAGTCATGAGACCTATTGTTTTGTGCCTGATTTGAATCCTTTTGTGGTAACAATAAGGTTTATTTTCATTAGTTGATCATAAAAGAGAAAGAACAGTTCAATCAACATGGTGTGTAGGAGAAAAAAATTTCGATTATAAAAGCTGTTGAACTAAACGTAATTTGTTTTTATCCTCTGCAAAATAAGTGCTTTTAAAATTAATCTGTCTGCAGTGTTTTTGTTTTTCTTTTGAGAATAGAATATTCAAAAGAATGCTTACTATTTAAGCTTTCTGTTTTAAATTTTTTTCATTAATATTTAGTAACACTTCTTTTACAAAAAATAATTTTAAACAATTGCAAGTTATCATTAGTGATCATGCCTTAAAAAAACTTGAAAATGATAGACAAAATAGTTTGTAATTCATTCCCAACTTGGGCATTAAAGAGTTAGGTTTTTTTTTTGTTTGTTTTTTTGCTGTCTGCAATTTTTTTATGAAAACTGTTGTCTTTTTTCCTCTTACTGCAGCTTATTCGCATCTACGTCGGTGATGTTTTTATCAACATAGATCGATCACCATACACCGGCTCCTGTGAAGATGTTCACCGCAGGCTGGCGAAAGTGCGTATGCCAAAGATAGAGGATATGCACTTCTACGATCTCAAAGAATGGTACTCTCGCTCTGCATCCCTCAAGGGTTCCTTATCAAAAGAGGAACTTGCAATTTTAGAAGACTTTAAACCGTCCCTCACGCCAATTGAGCAACAACAATTGTTGTTCGCAATGCTGTCCACCACCCAGGCCCTTGCTGCGTTCAACATCTCCTACTACATATCTGAAGGCTCGCTCATAGGGTACTGGCGACACCATGGGTTTATACCCTGGGACGATGACGTTGATATCTTGTTTGATGCAGCACAATGGCCGCTGGTTAAGAAGGTGATGTCATGCGTCCCTGGGCTTGAACTCTACATGGGCTGGGACCGCATGTGGAAGGTATATCCGTCGTCGGCCGCACTGTGGACGGGAGAGAAGCAGATACGGTTTCCGTTTGTAGATCTCTTCATGTTTAATTATGACGAGGGTCACGTCTGGCCAGTGTGCATGTGGATGAAGACAGATGCAATGATGCCACGCAAGTGGATCCTACCTACAGCAAAGGGTGTATTCGAAGGTTATCCGGTCTCCATACCTGGACAACCCCACAAGAATCTCAATTTTCACTACGGGGATGTGGACAAAGATTGCTACAGCCGTATTTTCTATCGCAGAGAGCGCATGCTGGTCCCAGTCATTGATAGGACACACATGCCGTGTGAACCCTTGAAAAAGATATACCCGTTTGTGCAACGCGGCAAGCCAGATCTCAAGACCGGCATTGTGACAGAGCAGTTGGTAGAAGCCCAAAGGGTTCTTTCTGTCTTCAATGCAACATACCATCGAAATAAAGCTGGGGGTGAGGAGTCTATAAAACAGCGAACGTAAGTGTAAAATTTTTAATGGTGGAAACCATCATCTGTGTGTACAAGTCAGTGTCAGTGTGTGTTGTTTTTTGCAGTGTCATGTCATAGGGCAAGCAGAATCGACAAACTGTTGTACGTAGCTTTCTCTTTTCTTATTTATTCTAAGTCGTCTTACTTCGCTAGGTGACTGAAGAGAGTGATAATGCGAAGTGACTGTAGAGAGTGATAATGCCAAAGCCGGGGTATATACCCATTCTTGCCTATGCTATTGAGCAATCCTAAGCTTATCCTTAAGCAGTAAATGTAAAACTCTAGAGAAAAAAGCTTTCAATCCGTTGCAAATGTTGGTAAATGCTTCAAATTCTTCCCTAGTTAAAGTGAATGTCCCTTCACAATACTTTGAATTCACCTCTTGTTAATAAATTTATACTTTTTTTACAGCACACCAAATTCTTCCCTCGCATATAAAATTTTCAATGCTTCTATTTGATGATAATTTTGAGAACTTTGATATTTCCTGATCTCTAACATAATTTTAAACACAAACCAGCTAATAGCAGACCTGCCATTCATACAGATTAAATCAGTATTATACTGATTTTTTGGCCAAAATGTTCAAAAATACTGATTTTCTTATTTTTCTCACAAAACACTGATTTTTTTTACTGCTTGGCAACTATCACTAAATGAGACAAAGTTCAGAGCTAATTTCACAGTTTTTGCAATTTTTTTGTTAATAATCTGAAAACAAGATATCAGTACTGTACCAAAATACTTTATCGTAGGTCTTCTGTATTATTAAATGGAGCATGGTAGTCTTTAAATGTTATACATTTTTTTTTTGTAAACAAATTAGATTACGATAGCCACATTAAAATTGAAGTGCTAATGTTTTCACTAAAATTGTGCCAGAGTTTGTGAGTACCGGTACATGTTTATACAGATTTTTTAACACTGAATACTGATTTTTTAGCTCAGTTATACTGATTTTCCATTTTGAAGAGTGGCAGGTCTGTAATAGTATTTAGAAGGGAGTCCTCAGAAATTTGATTTTTCTAGTCCTTTATCTCCTCTCACCAACTGTTTGTTGTCTGATTTAGTTTATCAGCATAAACTTGTCTTGAAAAAACCAACCATGTAAACTTGTAAATAGCTAATTTATTTAGAAGATGTGTGTTGCTGAATCATTTTTTTCTTCACTGTTTGATTTGAATGAACTGCTTGTTCAACCCAATATTTTTTTGTTTTAAAGCTGAAACAGACGAAGCTTCCACCATGAGGTTGTATTTACCAATCCGAGAAGAGATTCCTGTAAATACCGTGTATTTAGTGATGTGGTCCCTTTTTTTTAAATTAATTCTAGTTAGATCTGCTACAATGCAGATAGATAGCTTTTTTGCTTAATCTTGCAAAACATTGGTTTAAAACTACAGCCATAGATTCATAGTTTTGTTATGCACATTTGAAATTTTGGATTCACTTACATTTCTTTATAATCATATAATGGTGTATTAATTAAAATGTGACATACTCCTAATTTAATTAGCATGATATGTTTATAAATTTATTCAAATTTTGGCATTGAAAAATCTACATTTATAAAATTGCACCACTTTGATTCAGTGCATTTTTTATCTTGACCTCAGATTGATTTTTTTTTTCTGTTTGAGAAGATGAAAATTGTGATACTTATATCCTTATACCTTTTACCCAAAGGAATTTCACATCTTTTATCATATGTCATTCTACATTACAGTAGAACTACATGCATTAATGAGCCCATATGATCACTGTCGAATTGCAAAAAAAAAATACTATTTTAAAAAGTATTGTTTCTGTCATCATGGCAAAACCCCATAGAATTTTTTTTATAGTTTACCTAAGCTTACAGCACTTCGCCCTGTCCCTTCTTAAAATTTGAAACTTATAGTAGAATGCAGTACTAGGAAATAATTAAAACTGGATGCTACAGTTCAAGATTATAACATTAACAACAATTTCTGGAGCTCCCAGTCCCAGTGTTTTCTGTGCACATTCCAGATTGATTGGTCAAACTTTACATTTGATTCAACAAATTTTTTAAATGCTGATTTTAAAGCTTTGAATGTAAAGGTCCGCTCCCCCCCCCCCCCTCGACAAGTAACATGTAGCATTAAACAAAGAACAGGCTTAAAAAAGAACAAATAATACTTGTTAAAAGAACTTTCACAAGAGGCTTTTATGCTTTAAAAGAATTGTTTGCATTATTCTAATAATTTATTATACTGACATTAAGAATCTGCAGCTTTTGCACATTTTTTAAACTGCTGGGCTGTCATCACTTTAAATTTGTATATTAGGCTAAAATAAATGATATTCAACAAAATAACTAACGGTAGGTAAATCAGCTTTGTAAAGATAAATATCATTCCCACAAAATAGGTTGATTTGCCTTGATTTGCGGATTGATTACTACTACCATGGGGAGGGATAGGGGTATGAAATATGACAAACGTTTTTCTCTGCAAGCATTGAAAGGTTGTGAAGTATTACATCGTGTACTTCTGACACCTCTAAAATCATTGAAATAGTGCTGGAAATATTTTTGTTCAATTTAGCTAGAAGACTGGTTGTGCATTTTCTAAAACGCTTTTTTTTTAAAACTTGAAAATGGGCCCACTGATTCCCATTCTCCTCGAATGCAATTATTGAAAACCTGATTTTCACAAATAAAAAGAGACGTTCCAACAGTATCTATACCTATATCTAAAAGCTAAAAGTACACTACAGTGGAGCCTCTCAATTAAGACACCCTCAATAAAGATCACCCCTCTTATGTGACTTAAAATTTCAGTACATCCTCTCACAAGGGTATATTAATTTAACCCTAAACTACCCTGTTTTTACCAACAATTTTCCAGGTCTTGTCTTTATTGAGATGTTCCACTGTATTTTTAAGAATGATATAGATCTTTTAAAAAATTTGACAAGAACTTAAAGAAGTTCTATGGCTGATGTCTTTCCTCATGCTGTCCAATGTCCCCTTACTCAAATTAAAATGCTCCAAAAGCCAGATAAATTTTAGTTTTAATTTTAATCCTAATGTGACGCTTTTAAGCTGAAACTTTTTTTCATTTTCAGTAAATTTATTTAACCAACAATTCTGTTTAGTCTTTTCTCCTTTTGACCCTCCGGGGCATTCATCTTGATTTGATAATACATGTTGTGTGATTGGACTTTGGGTACTTATTTGTAGCTTTTTAACTTATACCTCATTGAACTTCTTCCAGTGTGTGGGAAGTTGATTTGCTTTGGAGTTATCATTGGGTTTAATGCTCTTTAGTCTTGTTTTAGTAATGCATTCTTACACCTTTGAAATGAAACATTGAAGTTGACTTTCCATTCTGTTTGTTTTTAACATCCTAATTGTTTCATAATTTTGCAATTTTTCTTCTTTATTTATTTGTCTTTTCTTTTCCTTTTTTTTTGAATTTTTTTTTTTTTTTTTTTGGAAGGGGCATAAAAATTGAGATGCCAATCTTTTCACCACACTACAGCTGGGAGATAGAAGATTGTTTAGATGAAACTGTTATGTCAATATGATATCATCACTAAAGATTTGACTTTTTTTTTTTATTTCAAAAGACATTCTCTGCTTTATTCTTTATCCGCACACCAAGTCTTACAAATTTATTCAATACACCCTAAAATTTACAAAACCATTGACTTTTTTGAATTAATCATTGTGTACAATCATGTCTACATGAATATAAAAGTTTCATTTTTTTTTACAACAATTTTACTTTCAAAAGGTCAAATTTCCTCTACTACGGTACTAATAATAAGATCCCTTGCAATGACTTTCTTGGTTTCATACTTCTTATTTTAGGCATATGTCTCTACATTACAGTCAGTGACTGCTGTCTTCAATGCACTTGATTTACAATGAAGATTATTTTATCATTTGTTCAGCTAATTGTTCATCAGTGATGCAAAAATGGCAGTTTTGATAGGTTTTATTATAAACCAATTGCATTGTTACCACTTTTTGAACTCTTCTTAGTTTTAGGAGATTAGTTAAAATTGGCTTTAGGAAATGAAAAGAAACGTCACTTAAATTAAAATGCACACTCTAAGATATTCTCTTGTCAGGTGGTCACTTTTGAAATCTCAACACTTAACAAGGTTTTCTTTTTTAAATTTCTTTCACAAGTGTTCATTGTTCATGATTTCTTAGTTGGCGATGAAAGCTCATTTCACACGAAAATGTGTTGATAATTCTATATGTGTTAAGTTTTATTGATGTGTATTGTGTTCCCCATTTTTTCTTAATAATAATGACTTAAATTTACCAACTTTTACATATTAAGGTTTTTTTTTCTTTTAATTTAAATTCTTATCTGCTGACACTTGACAAGGTTGATTGACAGGTCTAGTAACTTAATGAGTTAATGCAGCAATTTTTGTACTTTATCTTTGTACTTTAATTTTGTACTTTATCATTGTACTTTTGTGTTGTGTTACATTATATTTCACGTTTTATTGCAACATTCTTGTTTCTGAGAAATGTAGTTTTTCATTAGTATTGCTAGTATGTTCGACCTTGTTTTTGTAATATGTATAGTCTAGAGGGAATAAATTAATACCTCTCTTGTTTGTTTTTTTTTTTACGCATTTTACACTCATAAAGAGTTTTTTATATTGTACTGTTAATTTCTTTTTCACTTTTCTTTAATTTGATAAAGACAAATATTTGTGGTAATGATTTCTTTTTTAAATTATGTTTTGTTAATTGAATGATCTTAATCTGTTTTGTGTCTGCCTCCTTCTTTCTCTCTGTCTGTCTGTCTGTCTGTCTCTGTCTCTCTCTCTCTCTCTCTCTCTCTCTCTGATAGTTGTTGTAACAAGTAAAACATTTCAAAATTTATTTTTTCTTTTAAATTGAAGTCTTTATCATTCCAAAATGTACATGATATTGAATGAAAAATTATTCCAGCTATATAAATTTTCCTTTATATACATCCAAGATGTTGTTCTAAAGACAAAAATTTTTCGACCAGACACACCGATGTAGCTATTCTGAGACCTATCGAGAAAAAATTTCATAATTAGTAATAGATAGGCACCAATTTTGGTCTTTAACTGTCCTGTTTGGTACCATTGATTAGTCTTTAATTTTAATTTTTAATTATGTATATCATTGATTTGGAATGCTATAATAATTTGATAAATTTCAATGTGTGTCATGTGGTATCATGAATCAGAATAGAGGCGCAAAATTCTCTTTCTTGCCCTCAACCAAT
Organism: Elysia marginata; assembly: GCA_019649035.1. Classification (NCBI taxonomy): domain Eukaryota; kingdom Metazoa; phylum Mollusca; class Gastropoda; family Plakobranchidae; genus Elysia; species Elysia marginata. The sequence continues at coordinate 375,569 of BMAT01007491.1, read as the reverse complement.
TGGCTTCAAAGAGGAAGTTTTCCAAGATGTAGCAATATCAAAACTCTCAGATATCAATGGGCAAAGAAACAACCCCACAAGGACAAAATGAGTAAGTCATCGTCCCAACCGAAAACTCACAAAATTGTGTAGCAAGTGAAACAATGAAAGGCCAGTATTAAATTTATTGGTCACAGGATGTAAAATTTCATGTATACATATATAAACCCTGCAAAATTTAAATTACACCAAATCAAGCTGTGTAGACCTATGAAAAAAAGTTTGTCTTCCATCAAGCAAGCAAAAGATCTTTCAAGACACTCTAGATAATAATTGTTAGGATTGAAAAAAAAGTATACATCGCAATTGAAAAGCCAGTGGAACCCTTTGATAAAGATCACCCCTTTAGTTTTGTAGATGTCTGCTTATATGGGTATAACTATAAGGAGCATAGTGGCAACATGGTATTAGCTATGTTTCTCTAAGTGGCAAATCGGTGGGTGCCGAAGCATCTTGAAGTCGATGGTTCAAATCATAATAGGGGCACTCATTTCGGGTACTTCCACTAAAAAGCCTACTTCTCTCTACTGCTAATTTCACACTTTATAACATTTCAATTATATGGGTTTAGTAATTTAACCCCTGAACTAAGAACCCCCTCTTATGAGACTTGTTTTTAGCTGCATTTTACAAGGTCTTTATTCAAAGGTTCCACTGCAAATAAAGTTTTCCTCCTTGTTGTAGGTGTTCAAAGCCATCTCAATATTTTCTTTTTTTTTTTTTTTTGCAATAAAGTTTTATCTGATGAATGTTTCCCAGCCTGTGTGAGCTGTCTCATTGGAATTGAGCTTCAATATCTGTATCATTCCCACTACTGTTTGCGTTTTTTTGTGTGTGTAAATACTGAACTTTAAGTGATTCAGA
>BMAT01007491.1:336139-346873 GCA_019649035.1 Elysia marginata | reverse complement strand
GGGGATAGGGTGAGAAAGAGGGAGAAAAAGGGGAAACATGTAGAAATAGGGATTGGGGTTGATAGAGAGGTGTAGTTTTAAAAAAAAATAAAATAAAATTACCAGGGGGAAAAGGGAGGAGACATAAAAACTTAAGGTTGTCTTATTCTAAGCCCCTCTTCGCATCTCTTGATCTCATCCATGTACAATTTATATGAAAAGCAGCATTTGGTGGTTTTAAGCCCAATTATACACCACCAACAAAATTCCTGTGCACTAGGCCTACCCATTTTTCTACTTATATCTCTGGAAATGATTCGGTCAAGTTTCATATGATTAAGACAAATTTCTCTGATCTTTCAGTTATTTTTTTAAAAAAATTTTTTGTACAATGATGCCAAATAGAGAGTGTTCTGTGTTTTCCAACTACATGTAATCCTCTCTGGTCATTATTTCGATTATTGACATTTGAGTAGCACTTGATGTCGTTTGCGTTAAAAACAGTTTTGGAGCAGAGTTGTTTCCTCTTTCAAAGTATTATTTTTAGTTTTGAAAAGGTCTCATTTAGTTCTAATATAACTAGCAGGAAGCAGTGGATTTATTGATGTTAAAATCAAAGCAATGTAGATCATGCTCTTAAGACTTGCATCATCAGTACAAAGTTTACACTTTAGAAAGTTTATGTCAGTATCACCGGTGACTCAAAAAAGTGTGATTTTTTCCATGTCGAAATCCATCGCAACAAAATGAATGCTGTGCTCGCAATGCCGTGTTCTGTTTAAAATCTGTGACTTTAAAATGTTTTATTCATCCTGTTAAATGTTTCAAGCAAGATTATATGGCACAGTTTTAGTTCTGAAATATTCTATTTAGTACCGAAACCTGACATGACATCACTCCCGATACGCTACACGACATCTTGTCACAGGTTCATGTAATAGGCCTATCTTGTTCGAAGTCTCACTATTCTCTTTATTTAAGATTGTAGCCTCGGTACAGAGTACGTTTCGCGGACACGACGAGTGCAGAATGCTAAGTGAAAAAACGCCCACAAGGTTGAAGACACGCCACAATAATTATTATCTAAAGCTACGTAAATGACAATGTAGCTTCCTACAAAATACTGGTAAGATTATAAGGATTTCTTTCCGTTATCCAAGCAGGCAAAAGTGCAAGCAAACAAAACAATCTTAGGTTTAGGCCGACAAAGGTCACAGAAGATCAGCCTACAGATTAACGATACCACCCCGGGACTAATCCTTACATTGTTGCACAACTGTTGTGAATCCTGCGGTTTCTTTGGCTCTCTGAACAGTAAATAGTGGCAAGGTTTACCTGTATAGGCCTATAATTGCAGCTTAATAGTACATGTACTTAGTCTTAGGAGCGTAGTGACGACATGGTATAAGCTACACGTATGTTTCTCTAACTGCCAAGGCGGTGGGTACCGACGTACCTTTTAAGTCGAAGGTCGAATCATACCAAGGGCAGATATTTGGAGCAATTACACTTAACGCTAAAGCCTACTTTTCTCCACTGCTAATTTCATACCTTTAAAATCTTTCAATCAATACATGTACTAATGGCAGGTGCACAATTACGAGTGAAAGAGAGAGAGAGGGAAAGAGAGAAAGAAAAAAGAGAGAGAAACAGAGAGAGAGAGAGAGAGAGAGAGAGAGAGAGAGAGAGAGAGGGGGACAGGGCGAAAGAAAAAAGGAAGAGGGAGAGATGGGGGATAGGGCGAAAGAAAAAAGGATAAGTGAGAGATGGACAGACAAAATGGTAGAGAACAAGGAGCAGAACATAAGATGGAAGAGACAAAGAAAGAAAAAGAGAGATCGAGAGAAAAAAGAGAGAGTCAGAGAGAGAGAATGAGAGAGAATAAGAGAGAAAGAGAGAGAGAATAAGAGAGAAAGAGAGAGAAAGAGAGAGAGAATCAGAGAGAGAAAGAGAGAGAGAGAGAGAGAGAGAGAGAGAGAGAGAGAGAGAGAGAGAGAGAGAGAGAGAGAGAGAGAGAGAGATTAAAGTAGATTGAATTATGTGGTAAGATTTACAGAGATAATTTCGGCTGAAGTAAATTAGATGGAGAGAAAGAGAGAGATAGGGGGGGGGGAGGAGGATAGAGATAAATGTTAAACTGAGTGCATGTATGTTGTAGTAAGATTTGCAGAGATGATTTCGGCGGAAGTAAAGTACATGGAGGGAGAGAGAAATTGAAATTGAAATTGAAATCTTTATTTATCCTAGGAACATGGATATTTGTCTTGGTCGTGTTTCATAACACAAAAATAAAATAACATAAAAATATAAAATAGATTTAGATATGTTATAGTATACAATTATCTCAGTCATTCCACAACATTCGATCTTCCTCTATCACCCTGAATATCACAGTCATGACATAGAAGAATGTCTAGTGAGGTCATCACCGAAGTTAATGTAATAATAAGATTGAATAAAGCATGTTGGCTAGTGTTAAAAATTTGTATACAGAAAGTCAAATAAATTACATGTATGATGTTTATAAATTTATGAAAAAATATGATACTATCACATTGGGGCATTATATAAGTATTTTTAATGTATAAGGCAGAGAGAGAGATAGAACGAGGGAGAGGGAGATAGAGAAAGAGAGACAGACAGACAGAGAGACAGAGTGAGAGAGAGATGGAGGAAAATTTTTAGGTTCGTATATGTTTGGGTAAGTAAGATTTCCCACCTCACCGGGTAAAGTCCTCTTATCCTCTATGTTATGTAACCTTCAATAAATATCAATATTTCTACTTTTAGATCCTAGTATTACAAGTATCCCTGTTAAGCCGTTCAAGAGAGTGCTTGCTAGTTTGCCTTTCCTAATACCTTCTGTCTAGAAAGATCAGTCGAGTGTTAAACGAAAACTTGGAACTTCCTTTATTCTATTGTTATCAGTGATTCTTACGATTAGTTTGCGAGCACAACGATGGAATAAATGCAGTTTGTTCCTTCTCAAATACACTTAGTATGGCGTTTAGTGTAGCCGGGTTGTTAATCAAAGCTTTAGGCATAACTCTTAAGTATGATAATTTGATATGCACGTTTTGTAGAGGAATTTAAAAAAGTTAAAGACAATCGAACTGAGCTTCAATAATGTACATGAATGGTTGAATTTTTTTAAAAGATTGTTTTAAGGTATAACATTAACAGTGGGTGACTGGATTTTTGAAAGCCCTAATCCCAAATGGCCGAAAAAAAAGCGTGCTGCTTGCATAGCTTCGAGACCCACCACCGAAATAGATTTATTGTGACTTATTCTCACGAAGTTTCATACATGTATTATATTTTGTAATGCTGAGACACAAAAACCGACATTATGTTGTATTTCTATTCCAGTGCATGTATAGTGTAGTCTTTTAAACATGCGTAACCGACTCTGTGGCCTAGCGGAAAGACACTCGCTCAGAGATCGGGAGGTGCGTGGTTCGATATTCGGCCGAGTCAAACCAAGGACTTTAAAAATTAAAATGGGTAGTAGCAGCTGATCTGCCTAGTGTCTCGCATTATGGATTTAGTGCTAAGTCTGGTCGGCCCGGTGTCAGGGTAATGTTACTGGGAGTGGTGTATACAAGCGCTCCTTACATAACAGTGTGGCAGCACATTTTCAATTGCCTCAAGCGTCGTCTCTGATATAATCTTGTAGTTGAAAAGAAACGTTAAAATTCAAACAACCTGACTTAAACATGCGTCAACAATAATACACCTGGGTGTTTTGTTAGGTTTGATTGATGATCAAGTCTCTGTGTAGTTATATCGATGGCAAGTAGCATACTGCTCCTCTGACACAACAGCAAGGTTCTTGCTTTAGACATCATAGCCATAACGTGACGTGAAGGCTGGCGGTACCGTTATGTTTGACGAGTGCATAAGTTGCTGATCTCAGCTCAATAGAGACCATGCGTTAAGGAGAACGAAGCCCATAGGGAAGGAAATCCTGGGTGGCTGGTGAGCTAGGCATGTTAGCCAATCGGCGGCTGTAGAACAGACGCTGCTTAAGGGTGTATTTACGTCATACGTTATCGTCGTTCGCACGCAAGGTCTCTACTGTGTTTGTCATAACAATAACTTTTCTTAGCAAAAGTTTCATATGCACATAAATTTACACAAAGCCTCTGGTCGCTTTAGACTGGGAGGAACACTGAAGGGTTAACATCCGGGTTTTGTTAAGTTAAACATCCGCGTCAAGGTCTTACCTAGAGGTTTACTACATGTACATGTATTTTTCAAGGTCTGTCTTATTCACTAATTCAGCACCCTCTTGCTTTCCTGCCTAGCTACTTTGTCTCCGCATACGGCAGCCTCAGCAGCTTAAGGGGCGTTAAACTACTAAAGTTTTATGAATACCTACCCCAGTCTGTACTGTAACAAGCCGGAGGCTGTTTTGACACATGTATATCTATTGTATTGTCAAATAATTACAGTCGAACCCACCAAATCGGGAAAAACTCTGGGAATGGAATTTTTTCTATACAACGTCATGGTGAAATATTACCCGTTTAAACAGGAAAAAAATCCAGATAATGAGATATGATTGTCAACATGAGATGTTCTTGGCAGATTGTTTGCAACAGTATATTAACACGTTAATAGCGCATCACTTACCTGTTATGTACATGTATTAAGTAACAGACAAAAAGTCCGTAAAATGGGGATAGGCGACGTTAAACGGTGTTGGTTCTTTTTTTTACCACATGTAAGTTAAGATACTAAGAAGATGCTACGGGAAAGGGCGCCGCCAAGTCAACCTTGCATGCTGTGGACTTCACGGTTCAATTTATTGCAGGGTGACACTGGTTGAGCTAATGTTTGTTTTAACACGTAAACTAACAACTGCGAGACAGCCGCTAGACATAGCGCTATCATTACGATCATTTCAACAGAAAACGATGTTGCTTTTGTTTGTATTCTAAGAGTTTTGTAGGGGTAGGCCTATCACAGACCTCTACCTTCAAATGGGTAGGGTAGGGGTCTGTGAAACCTACATATAGATTTTTGCCCATAGTCTGATGGAAGCTTAGGATATGTAGAGGTCTGCGAGACCTATAGATTTTTGCGCTATAAGTTAGCATGCCTGATGGAAGCTTAGGGGACGTAAAACTGCTGAAATACAACAGACCTATAGATGGCTGTAACCGTAAGTATGTATAAAGGAGTTGTTTCAAGTTGCAGCAAGCATAGGGGAAGTTAAACTACCTAAAGAAAGTTTCATTCCTTGATCAATAGACCGGCTCTGTGTCCTAGCGGTAAGACACTCGCTCAGAGATCAGGAGGTGCGGGTTTGATTGATTGAAGGGTATTTTTACAAGCCCAATTCCACTTCAAAGGTGCTCTCAGGGCTTGGGTCCCAATGACAATTTACGGGCTGCCACCCAGAGACTAGCGGGGATACCATGACTTAGCCTCAGCCGGTCACATTATACTGACACCGACCCAACCAGTAGGGGCCCGGACTGTGCTCGGCTGTGTCTCGAACCCGAGGAGGTGCGGGATTCAAACCCCGGCCGAGTCAAACCAAGGACTTTAAAATTGGTATTAGCAGCTGATACGCCTAGTGTATGGCATTATGAATTTAGTACTAAGTCTGGTCGGCCCGGTGTCAGGATAATGTGACTGGGTGTGGTGTATGCAAGCGCTCCTTACATTACAGTGTGGCAGCACGCTTTCAATTGTCCCAAGCGCCGTCTCTGATTTAACCTTGTAGTTGAAAAGAGACGTTAAAATTCAACCAACCTTGATCAATAGTCGATGTAAAAGATGGCTTGCAAAATAAGAGTTGATATCTCTATTGATGGTCAACTTACCTTACAGTGCTGGAAGCACTTGTGATTCCATGATCAACAATAACAAAAGTTGCTGTCCAAGTCTTAGATTGGGAGTATAAATCTGTGTATGTTTCGTAGTTATTTTATGTGCCTGAACACAATGAGTTTTTATTTTTGTTGCTTGGGAAATCGAAAAAAACCCGGTTAATCGGTCAAAAGAGCCTTCTCCCCCAATTTCCCCATTAAGCGGGTCCGATTGTGTTAAAGTATTAAGTTAGACTTCCTTTGCTTAGGTGTTATCACCCTAGATCAGTTGCCAAACACATGTACAGTGGAGTCCAATCACTTTTAACTATAATAGCTGGAATTTTTGGATTACTCCAACTTATTTTAGGTTCCCAAGCAGTTCTACTTAAATGGATTGCACTGTAGTTCAAACACAGATGTGTAATTCAAATACAGTGGAATCCTGATAAAGTCAACACCTTGGACCGAAAAAATGTGTTGACTTTAAGCAGGTATCTTTTTGTTGTTATCAAAAGTTATCTATTAGTATTTGCCTGTTTAAATACATATCCATTAGATTCCTTCACTTTCCAATTTCAACCTCAATCCCTCTAATGAACCATGTTTCGATGACTTTAACCATAACAAAGATATAAAGAAATATTAAAAGGGACTGCAAAACAGTGTTGACTTCAAGCAAGAGTTTCCCTTAAAGGTGTTGACTTTAAGTGGATTTTACTGTAATTGCATAATTTGAACTGTGTCTAAAGTACCGATTTTATCCTTCATACAATTTATAGGCTTACTATCAATTGGATATAATTTCATTGCCTATTTAAAAAGTCCTAATTTGTTTTATCCCAAAGGGTTCAAAACTTTGGAACAGGACTTGCTGCTAAAGCTAAGTGCGTACTATACTCATTCATAGGAGACAATCAAGTGGTTTAGGCTTTTAGAAATAATACTTAATCCCCATGAACAATAAGAAGAAAGGAAACAGCTTAACACACACACACACACACACACAAAACAAATTGAACACATAATTTTTTTTTGCTGGCAACATTTATATTCAACATTAAAATGGTTAGAAAGATGGACGAGTGGTTTTCCAAAATTGAGTATCTGCATTTTTTCAAGTCCAAAAGAAAATCAAGAAAAGGTTCTCATTTCTTCCCCTTTGTCTTCATAAAAATAGAAATGATATTATGATATCATATTACATGTAAAGTGGCCTTTTAACAACTTTTGGTTGAGAACATGGTGAATTTCTGTTGACATCAATATCAAGAATCATGTAAGAGGCTTAACACTGATTTTAACATAAGTGCAAATACAGAGTTTTGAAAAAACAATTTTTTGGTTACATTGACATATAAATTACATAAAAGACAATAATTATCCAGTTGTTCTTTTTTTCAAACGGCATCCAAACACATCATCACATACAGTGAACTAGATTTACAGAATCAAGCAATCAAATCACACTTTTTCACCCTTGACAATTTTTCACCTAACAGCAAACATCTCTCTTACAAAATATTTTTCTTTTTCTCTCCTTCTCTCTCCAGACCACATGATAATTATTTGTCTTTCTCTTTAAATACATCTTAAAACAAAATAAATAAAGCCACACAGCTGTTATTGATAATATAAATTATACATTACATTTATCATCTGTACAGAGCATTGATATACATGTAGCCACAATGACTGGCTTGACTGAGCCAACTTTCCCTTCAAAAGAAAAAGACATTGACTTTTCCACTACCTGAAGTGTCCTGTCTAAGCAATACATAACAAGGTAAGTCGAAACATTAAATGAAATCATCAATCTCTAACCACTGGCCTCCTAACAAGTCAAAAAAAAAAATCAGACATCACTGTTGTCAAATTGCAAAGCGTTCGTACATGTATTTATGTACGACCCTTATTTCTGAGCTTCTGAAACAAAAATTAGGTAAACAACCCTTATTTCTGAGCTTCTGAAACAAAAATTAGGTAAACTTATCAAACTTTTGTGGATAGATTCATTGGAAATTCTCTAGGTTCAAAGAGACAAAGAAAAAGAGAGGAAATAAAAGTACTTTTAACAGAAATTTTCTGAAATTAAAATATCCAACACTTGACTAATAAGAATAAAGTCGCAAGATATTGGCCGATATCCCTAAATCATATGATGGACAACAAATCAAAGCTAAGTTTGTTAATACTTAAAAAACTTAAATCACAAATAGAGAATAGGAATGCATGGGGAATAGCTCCAGTTTACCATTGCCCGTATTTCTCCAAATTTGAACATAATAATGAAAGTACCTGTAGACAAGTTACAGACAAAACAAAAAAAGGCAACACAGAATGAACTTTTGCGAGACCTGTGACAGACATCAGCAATCATGGTTCTCCACACACTATTTTGGTCATCAAGCAATGCCATAAACTTCAAACACTGCTGTTGTTGCTCTCGTGACATTGATTAAATTTCCAGAATTGTCATTTTCTCTTTGCCTTTGTTACACTTGCTCTTTGTTTTACCAGTTTTTGCTTCAAACCCATCCTCTCTCTTACCCAGCCTAACAATTCCATTTACAATGCATGTATCTTTTTGTAGTTATAAAAGTTATCTTTAAGTATTTGCCTGTTTAGATACATATCTATTAGATTCCTTCTCCTTCCCACTCCATCCTCAATCCCTCTAATGAACCATGTTTTTATGTAAAATCCTACTACACACTTACATAAAAGCCAACTGTAAAATAAATTTAGACTAAAAAGAAAATTTTGTGTACATATATATATGCAATTATTTTCTTCACAAACTCCTCCCTATATCACATTCTAAACGCTACATCATAAAATTTGTCTCTTCTGTTCATCTTCAGATCTAGCATTTTCTCATACTAATATTCTCTGATTTGTTTACCAGCTGCAAGAGAACGTGATAAAACTGATTAGATATCAAAAACAATTTGAAAAAAAATCTTAACTCTCAAACTATGCATTTAATGTCAGTATTGGAAACACTCAAACAGTCTATGAAAACAGATCTCTTCTGGCAATAGCACCTGTGAAGCCCATTTAACAAAAACAAGTATGGTATTGTATTCCACATTTAAAAAGTGTATACCCCACTCAATTCTCTATAGGGAATTGTTCTTCAACCCCTCATCGCAGATATTAAAACAGCAACCAAAGCTGTGCAGACAAGCAACCCTGGTTGTGAAAGATCCCCACGTCAAGTCAATTGTTCTTCATCAGTTAAACCATTCAATACTGCGTCATGATGACTTGAAACACAGAATATCCCTTTCGAGCATTCAGAACATATTTGCACTTTTCATTCCATCTGTTCAAGTTGCTAGTATACATCAAGAGAAGTGAATCCGTTCATCCCAGCAAAGGTTTGGCAAGCATCAGCGGCATGGGTTTTTTTTAATATATAGCAACATTGTCTACATATCCTGCATTTTCCATTTCTTTGTACACTTAAATGTTTTGCAAGTCAGACAAATGAAATAAAAATTTTTGTAGTAGAACTAGAAGCACCACAAGAAAAAAAGTGGTTTTAATTTTTCTATTATAAATCAACAAAAAGCCTGATACCTGACAAAGAAAAATGTTGTGATATTTTAGGCAACTTATTACGTAACACTGAAAACCTGGAAAAAAAAAAACAAGACATTTTTTAAAACAGTAGAAGAGCAGCCAATTGGAATGAGACATCCAAGTTATTTGGCCAGGATAGAAGAATTATTTCAGTGCGAAATTCACTAACCAATCACTGCTTTTCCACGGAGACATGGCTTACCCAAAAAATTCTAAAGCCAAAAAATTCTAACTTCACATAAAAAGATTAAATTCAAGGCAAAGAATTCAACACAGTGTGTGCATGTTTGTCATGTTAATGTGTGTGTGTGTGTGCCCCGACTGAGAAAACCCTTGAAAAAGAGAAAATTTAATTTATACAACAATACCAATCCAAGATAAATTGTTTATCACAAATTTTCAACCAGCACTAACAAACATACAGTGGACCACACCTGAACCAAAAACAGCTGAACCGAAAAAACAAAAAAGGCCTAACAATAAAGAAATCAAAATTTTGTTTAGTCTTCTTATTTTTTTTCCATTCAATAGGCCATAAACTGAAATCTTTGGCTGCCAAACTGTGGCTAAACCAAAACAAAAAAAAATCCGACGGCGGCCCGTCAACAAGGGAAAAACAATTTCTTATCGATCAGGACACCCCATCCCTTGTTCCGATAGTTTAACGCAGCCTACCCTCCTGCAGTAGGGCTGTTAGTCAACACTGCCATTAGGTCTATCTCTGAGGTAGGCTGTTTTTGTTGGTACAGGGATAAAATTTTGGTAAGGTAAGCCAGAGTAAATCTATCTAGTGCTATAAGAGGAAAAAGTAATTTAGACATAAACACTCATTTTGTTTCAGCCAATATTTTGGTTTAACCCTGTGCTACCCAGCGTATCATATATCATTCTTATGCAGAAACATACAAGATATGTTACATTCAGGACATAAGCCTTGATGCCCAGCTTATCATATATGATACACATTTGAGAACAAAGCCCTGACATCTTATCCAAATTTTTTAAGACAAATGCAAGTCATTGCCTGTATGCAGTTAACTGTATTATAGATTCAAATTTTATTTAAAAACAAAAATATGCTAGGGAAGTGCAGGGTTAAGAGATTCAACTGAACCTTCAAATGTCGATTGATAAATATAATTTGAATTAAAAAAAAAACAAAAAAACAACAACAAAAACCATTTATAAGGACAAGTAATGAGACAATATAAAAATTGCAATCATCACTGTCACACGAGTTACAGTCACAGAAGTTTGAACTGTGCTGGTCCTTGTTTGAGCTACTTGCACTACTACTAGAACCAGGGTTCTTGCACCTTGTCAAGAAAGAAATTCAAGTACTTTTCCA
>BMAT01007491.1:312297-329550 GCA_019649035.1 Elysia marginata | reverse complement strand
ACAGAGCAATGGTTGAAGCATCTGAAAAAAGCAGTTTTGAATATTCGATTATCCGACCCCTATCTGGTCATTTCAGGTGCCGCCCCCCCCCCTTAATGTTGGAGGTTTTCTTTAATTTTAAGTCATAATTTTTTCAAACTTTCCTGCTAATTTAACTGAAGAAAAGTGCTAAAAACCGGAATTCCTGCAAAAATCGGAAAACTCGAATCTCTGATTATTGTGTGAAGCCACATCAGAGAGAGGGTATAGATCAGGGAGGCTAATTACTACACTCTCACAAGCAGACGTCCTCAAATTTCAAGAGATGGTCTTAGTTGAGGGTTTCAACTGTAAGAGCTTCTTTTCATTCAAAGTGGATCCAAGTTGGATGTTGCCTCCCACACTGGCGGCTGAAATCTATGTCTGTCATTTGCTCTTCAACCCGATTCAGTTTTCAGCCATTCTGAAATTTTGCGCGGCCACAGTCTTCGAGGTCTTCCCCTGCTCCTCAAACCCCTCTACTGCGCCCTCCATGCATAGCTTCTCTAATGTGCTGTGCTGTTTGATGTGACAAAAGCATCCTAACTTTTGTTTCTTTATCTGGTTCACGAATTTTCCTTCATTCATGCCAAGGTGTTTTAGAATATTTTTGTTACTTTCATCAGCTGTCCATGGTACTCTGAGAAGTTTTTGGTAGCATCTCATTTAAAAAGCCCGGATTCTTTTTTCATCTGTTTTTGACAGGTCTACGTCTTGCTAACATAATGGGCAACCAGGAATATATTTAACTCGATTATTTTCAGCTTTAAGGGTATCTATTGACTCTTCCAGAGGATCATCAGTTACTTTAGTTTTGCCATCGCTAGGGACAATCTTCTAATCTCTGTCATATGAATCCCATGTAATAGCTATAAATGCCGATTAATATCATTTTTAAGCATTCCTTTCTTTAAAAAAAACAACTATATTGAAGAGGCATACATAGCTAAAGTAGGGGATGTTAGGTGACATCAAAATAACATGCCAATTCTGATCCGTCTAGAAAACGGCCTTCACCTACAAAAAAAACGGGTGAAAACTTGACTTGCAGAGCCTAGAGGCCAGAAATGTTCAAAATGTTGAAAATTTAGGCTGATTCACATAAGACGTTTGTCAGTGCCTGTTGCTCAAAGGTCAAATTTTGATATTCTATATGGCCGCAACATCCTATGTAACTCAGTTCAAAACAGCTTTTAGAAACAGGAGCTGTTGTCTCCTAATTCCTGTACATCTCTAAAGATAAAACTGCATTTCTCCCATATGTGACTGTGACTATGGAAATTCCACTGGTGACTGGTGTTTACTTGCCTTAATTGACATTAGGTTAGGTTGAAGCATTGAGAAGATGTAGGGCCCTTTCGAATGCTCTCAACACAATATGCTTTTTTTTTTTTAAATTTGGCTTAAAGTTAAATATAGTGGAATCCTCTTAAGATACACCCGTCTGGGCTCAAATAAAAAGTTTATTTTTTTTCCAAAGTTTATATTAAACTGTATCATAATAGAGAAAAAAAAGGAAAGGGACCAAAAATCTAGTTTACCTTAACCTAAAATTCCTCTCAAACATAGTTTATCTCAAGCGTATTCCACTGTATGTGGTAAAAAGTGAAGACCTGGGTGTTTAATCACAGGATAGAGGAATAAATTGTTATTGCTTTCTCACTGTACATAGCTATAGTTACCAAAGCTAAACAGATCTAATAACGAGGCTTAGCGCTAGATGGACAAAACAAAATTTTAGCCCGGACTGAAGATTGAGCCACTGAGAAAACAATTGTAAACGTAACCAGGTAAAAGACAAATTTTACCAGAGCTCTACAATATTTAACTTAGCGTTAATGAGGATTGATGCTAATAGTATTAGAAGCTTGGCTGTAAGTAGGACAGGGAACAATACCTTTGTCTGAGCAAGAGTTGTCTAACTTGTCGCCTTTGTTCATCAGAGTGTTGGACACACCGTCCTGTCCTGATGGAAGAGACAGAAAGAAAAAAGTAAGCTTAGTTTGAACATGACGGAAAGGTTGCTGATAACAATAAGCATTGTACGCTGTGATTGTTCATCATGTCACTAAAATATAGGATGAAAGCTTTTCTTGAAATTTTGCTCTAAATTTACATGATGTACGATAACTTGTGTGTAAGAAAGAGAGTAAAGAAAAAAGGGGAGAAGGGGGAGGGAGAGACAGAAACAGAGACAAAAAGACAGACAGAGAGGCAGACCAACAAAAGGAATATCAAATAGGCAGAAAGGAAAAAACCAACACAGAGAAAAGAATACAGACAAGGGGCACTGAAACTACACCCCTTTTTTATAGATGTCTAGAAAAAAAACCAACAACCAAAATAGTGGTTGAAGAATAGTTTTGATATCTCCATTATGCCCTTAGTTATTACACTTGGAAGATACGAGAAAAGTTAAATCCGTTTTTTAATACAAAAAAAAAAAAACCACCCATCCCTTTTTTCAGATTTTCCTGCACCTGGGGTTTGCACCAAACTTCTTTTCATTTTCTATCATGAAGAAAGAAGATTGAGTTCATCCGCACATTCAACTTGCTTTGTGAGAATACAGTGGACCTTGTATCCAAACATCTTGGACCCATCCAACCTCAGCTTCAAAGAACCTAAAGTATTAACTCACTGACCACTGGGACATTTTCCAGTTTTAACAGACCTACCACTCCTCAAAATGGAAAATCAGTATGATTGGGATAAAAAAAATCAGTATTCAGGGTTAGAAAAATCTGTATGACCATGTACGGCTACTCATAAACTCTGACATTTTTTAGTAATTGAAATCGTTAAAAAAAAACACTTTCATGCTCAACGTAATAATACAGGGGCTTACCGTACAGTATTGTGGTACTATACTTATAATATAATTTTTTGATTATTTTAAAAAATGACAAAAACTGGGAAATTCAATATTTGAAGTTTGGCTTATTGGGTGGTAGTTGCCAAGCAAAAAAAATTTGTATTTTGTAATAAAAATCATAAAATCAGTATTTTCTTATATTTTGGCCAAGAAATCAGTACAATACTAAGTTAACCTGTATGAATGTCAGGTCTGTTTTAACATTTGGTCAATGGCGTTTTTAGGGGTATTTTGAAAATGTGTAAAATCATGATCCAATACCTTATCATTATTAAATTGGGTGTATCTATAGATCAATTGTCGATACATAGACTGAGAAGAAAATGTGGTTTGGTCTTTTGGTCTTAAATTTTTTTTCTTTCAAGCCTTGATCTAGATCAAGATAATTTTTGAAGGTCTTATCTTCCTCTTGATTTCTAATCATCTAGAGAACTTAGTAGATCTGGCGTGTAATAAAACATTTGATAGAGAGTTGCAAGGATTAGTCTAGTAGTAAAATCTAAACAAGACTCTAGAGATCTAGAACGTGTATCAAGATCTAGATAAAAACCCCATGATAGATAAAGAATAAATATGCCTTATTTAAGACATTTTTACAGCTTCTAAATCCTAAGATTGAAAGAGAAAAGTTCTAGAGCAGTTTCCCTCTGATGGTAAGATCAAATCAACAGCAAATTATTGAATGTGAAGCTAGAAAAGTCAGTCAAACGTAAGACCATGCGTATACACGGTTTTCGTACTTGTCCGCTTACAACTAAGGGAAAACCGTGTTTACTTGGTTTCAGTGCTGAGTGACTTAAAAAATTTTTCTAACAAGTTTGTTTGATCTAAGGTCTACTATACTGTGCTACAAAAATAGCTCTTTCAATCTATGATCTGGCAAGCCAAATAAAACCAATGAATACACTACCAATACCAGTTGCTTTTCTGTATGTACAGAGACAGCTCACCTTGTGCACATCCTCTTGGTGTGTTCTGAGATCACGCCACAGCTCTGGGTGAGGGGAAAAAAGATAAGAAATCTGTATGTCCGTATTTCATAAAACCAGCGATGCAACACAAATGACTTGGAAACCCTATCTTCTTGTGAAGCTAAACATGTAATAACTTAGTTCTTTGGGAAATGAGAATCGTCAAATGTTAATTAAATCCATCTTTTTCTTATGTGTTTTCACTCATTTTATCAGGCTAAAAAAAAAAAAAGAAATAACTATATAGGCACCCCTATAAAATGCATCATTTGGCAATGACCATAAAAGTTGAGAAATGTATAAAAAAGCTGTGGATTTTTTCCTGAAATGTCATTTTATTTATTTTAATACAGTACACAACAGTATGAGCTGTTACACTGTTGGGCTTAACCGGGGGTAAAAGCTGACAGTCCTGAAAAATCCTGCAACACCCGCCTTTCAAACCAAAAAATCCTGCAAAAACCACCTTCCAAACCTAAAAACCCTGCGTTTTACAATATTTTGGTAAAAAACTGTCGCATGGAAATTCCCTGTCATTATACAAAACTGACCATACAGCTGTGCATCAATACAAAGTCTCTAAGAACACATAGGCAATGCAAAGAAATGAACACCAAATTTGCACTTAAGTCATACTATAGATGTTTTTAGTATACCTAGGCCACCATAATCAAAAGGCCTGGCAGTTTAAACTCAAACAAACTGGTGCATGGAAGTCCTAACGATCTTTCTCTTTTGAGTTCTAAAGAAAGTTGCAGCAATAGAGGACTCAACTAGTACTTTGCCGTTATGGGCCGGCCCAAAACAAAATTTAGTATAAAATATAGGGAATGTAACATCTACTCATGCTGGAGTATTCGGCCTGTGTTACGGCAGCCTAGGTTTATACCTTTAATCTATTTATGTGACTATTTCAAGAAGCTAACAGCAGCACACATGTACATATCCAAAACGCACATATGCAATCCACTTGACAGAAACTGTTTTCATACAAACATTTATCCTCATAAAAAAGAGACCAAGGTTTCTTGTCATAGTCCATTGCAGGATTATTGTGTAGTACCAGAAACTGTGCTTAGTGTTTTTTAGCAAAGTATAGGGGTTGTCAGTTTTTTTTTTCTGACACTGGGCAAGCAAAATTTGCAAGCTGGGGGGACAGACCTTGGAGCTGGGTCTACGAAACACAACTAGAATATCTTATCCTGGTTAAAAGGCGTGCCTGTAGGCCCACTTTTCATATGGAGCATTGCTGTTTAATTTCTTGCCTTGGTTAAAGAAATATGTTGGGCCAGGTGAATTTAATGTAAGTT
Source organism: Elysia marginata (assembly GCA_019649035.1). Lineage (NCBI taxonomy): Eukaryota > Metazoa > Mollusca > Gastropoda > Plakobranchidae > Elysia > Elysia marginata. Next base: position 324,376 of record BMAT01007491.1, on the reverse strand, counting down.
GCATAAGAATTGGAGACATATTTCACCATTGCAGTTGGGATCTCTATGCTTTCAAGAGAGAGAGAGAAAATGTAAGGAAAGGTTTAGGATAATTAGAAGGTCTACACAGACAATATGCCACTAAGAGAGGCAAGAAGGTCATAGAAAAGAGTCAGATAGGAAGAAAAATTTAGGACTATGAATACTTACACAGAGATGTGCAGAGAGGAGGGGCACACAAAAATCAAAAGAAACACAACAGCAAGTATGTTAGTCAAAGAAAGAATGAGTGAGAGAGAGAAAAAATAAAAAGTTTTCTAATAGGTATTCAGACTCTACAAAGGCCTTCTCAGAGAGGGGCAAACAACAGGTTTGTCAGTGAGAGAGCAGGAACATCTGTTTCTAAGGTTTCCAGGTGTAAGAAGTTCCCGATCTCCAAGTCCTACTATGGTCTATCTCAGACAAATTGAGGCATGCGAGAAGTGAACTATAAAAACATAAGATTAAGTGACAGTGCATATAAATTAAGTTTTTAAGTGTCAGTTTTCAAATCTAAGATGATGAGACAAAGAACGGACACTTGCAGACATAATGGCGTTCCATAAGATAACTCACCGTCAACAGCAAGGCTTTTCTTTCCTCTGGGGATAGAGAAGGTTGAATTTGAAAAGCACATCTCTTTGAAGGAGCATACAATTCCAAAATCACATACAAACTTTGCAAAGAGGTAAATAATAAAATGCTTGAGGCATGGAGTACCAAGATCATTTTTCTCCTCTAAAATCATTTACATTTTTGTCACAATCAGAAGCAAACTATACAGAGTAAACTGGAGTAAGAAGAAAGTGCCAGCACCTTCTCCTAGTTAAAAAAAAGCTATTTTAAAAAAAAACCTATCTTAACTGCCAGGTCTCTTAAGACTTGTCAAAAGTAAAGGCTGTAAGGAAACCAATAGCAAACTACCTCAGTATGCCAGGTGCCTGGAAAAAATTGGACCCTTCTCCTTGTTACACAACACTCGTCTTGAGTATTGGAAACTTTGCTTTACTATTCCTTTAGTAAACAGCAGTCCAGTCAGCATATTTTGAACCCCAAGGGATCAAAATTTGAATTCCAATCACCAATATATACAACAAAAGAGGGATAACATTAGTTGTCGGAATGCCGTTTCAATAAAACTGGTATTCCAGCTATCCAGATTTGAACTGTGTGGACCCATTGATATAAAAAAAGGTTCAGTGTAAATTGCAAGCAGGAAGATGACGTTAGGCCTCTGTAAATTATGCTGTACTCTGTGCAAGATTTTCATTATGTCTTATGACATAAACCACATGTTTCTTTGTGGCAATAAACACAAACAGGTAACTCTCTTTCAAAAAGGTAAAGTTTGAAGCAGGCCCAAAAACAAATGGAGAAAGATTATCTACAAAAACATATCTGAAACAAAGACCAGCTACAACATATTAAAAATTACGGTGACAGTTCAATTAGATCTACAGCACCTGACATTTGGAATGGCCTTCCATAAGAAATCAAATGTGCAGAATCTGTGCCAATTTTAAAACCCATCTCAAAACATTCTTATACAAAACCTATTTTTACACAAATAATGACTGAATGTGCTTCATGTGATTTTTTTATCCTTTGTTAAGTTGTTTATAATAATGTAATATTTGGGTGAGCAGTGGCGTAATCGGTAGGGCGGTTGACCGCTGCCTGAGAGGTCCGGGGTTCGATCCCCAGTCCGGGCTAAATTTTATTTGCTCCCCTGTGCCCACCCAGCACTTGATGGGTAGCTAGGTCTCTTAAGACTCAGCGAAAGTAAAGGCGGTGAGGAAAGCAATGGCAAACTACCTCACTATGTCATGTGCCTAGAAAAACAAGGACCCTGCTCCTTGTTCCCCTACGCTCGTGTCGAGTATGGGACTACCATTACCTTTACCTTTAATCATTATATTAAACATGATGTGAGGCACTTTGAGCTTTTGTTTAAGGGAAAGCGCTATACAAGTTTTATTTATTATCAATATTATTACCTCCTTCCCAATAAAATTGCAAGTTGCCTTAGGTTACACAGCCGTTTAAAAAACAAAAACCAAGTTTGAGCTAATTAAATTTAGAAGGACATACATTAATTAAATGGAATTTGCATTTCAAGCTTATTTAAAAAATTAAGAACAAATAAAAACAGTTATGAAAATTGGCTTCAATGCTTATCATTATGATGATAAAAATTTTTAACTTAGAAAGTGTGTGTGTGGGGGGGGGGGGNNNNAAAAATCATTTCAAAGTTATAACAAATTTTACAATTTTACAATTGAAGGCTTATAAACTAGAATAGCACATCATCCAAGATTTAGGATCTACAATCACCCACTGACAGAGTCTTACCAATTGTCATTTTCTCATAGTTTGGTGCAGCTTCAAGGCTCTCGGCAGGTTCACCCGCATTAGCGACGGCAGCTGCATCATGGCTTGAACCTGGACACAATTGTTTTAATGAGTTAAACTCCGGCACTTTTGTCTCGCAACCAGTACAAATGAAACGCATGTGGGAAATTTAGAATTTGAGAAAACTCTTTTTCAGGGGTGCAAGCATCTTACGCAAAAAAGCAGGAAAATTGAAATACCTCACACCGCCTGGCATTGGTAATCAACAACTGTCATTCTAAAATCTTTGGGAGATCAATTAAAACAGTAAAAAGAGCCAGACACAACTCTGTGTAAAACGTAGCTTTACAACTCAAAGGAAATATTAGAGTTTCTATGAGTCTCTTTGAGAGTTTTCTAAAAAATGTCTTAACTTTCCTGCTTCTTCAGCTAAAAAAAAAATTTCTAGAAAATCAGAAAACTTGCATCCCTGCTTTTTCAAAGTACATTCATTCCTCTTTTCTCTATATTTGAAATGAAAAAAAAAACAGTATTACTTTTCCACAAAATGTTCATAATTTTCTGATTTGATACTTCTAATTGCTTAAAACCTCAGAATAATATATTGATGTAAATTGTAATTTGAAAATTTAGGCATCCTACACAATTACAGTAGTTATCAAACATTTGAATACAACAAATTCATACATATTTGAAATTAATGTTTGGAAACAAAATTTAATGAAACCAGGAATCTTTAATACAAGCTATAATCTCCTTAAATGTTTTGGCTGAAAAACTTTCAAAAAAATTTTTTTACCTAAAAGTAAAGTTTTTAGCTTCATGACCTGTCATATTGATGATTGAAAATTCAGTGCTACTAAAAAAGTTTGGGATTTTTTTTTTTTGTTTTATTTTTTCTCAAACATTTCCATATGTCACTACACTATCTGGCAGACATTGCATTTCACAGAAACAGCAGGTTAAGGTAATAAGTTTATCATTGTATAACTATAATAGAATACATGCTTTTTTTCTTTCCCCTGTGCTTTTTTAAGATAACTCTTACAAAGTTTCATTAGTCAATAATATCTATAACTAGCCATATTTTTAAAACAGATGTGGGACACTAAGCACTGGGTATTGTGATCTCATGTTGATTTTAAGCCCTCTAATCCAGGTAGTGTTGAGGACACCTCCCACATACTTGCCTCCATTTCTTAATTTTGCCAAACGTCTATTCCGAGGAGAGTTAGTTGTTTTCTCTTTCTTCATCCTTCTGACTGGAAAACAAAAAATTAAAAAAGACATTAAGTAAGACTGTAAGTTATTTTCAATGCAAGTTTTTTACATATTTTTACATAACTGTCTTGTGTAGCTCTGTTTATGATGTCACCTTTCCAATGTGATCTAAACAGAAAGTTTACATTGCACATAGATATATTAACTAAGAAACAGCGACTTCACCTTGCTAAGTCAAGTTAAAATACTTTATTTTAATCTGATTTAGTGTGGGAACATCCAAAGTCAATACAATTCAGCTTTCTTATAAATCAAAGATTTCAAAGTATGGGGTATATTTCATAATTTGAAATTAATGAAGTTTAATCTCTTGCATCAAAATTAAAGTTTACATTATCACTTGTGGCCTGTGGTAGTTTTTTCCTCTGTTCCATAGCAGTTTCTTTAACTGAATTCATGCTAGGCTTATGATAAACACCGATTTAGCAAAGCTGCCCTCAAAAACGCACACAGACATGTTTCTTCCTAATAGAATCTTTGTGTTTATATGCTTGTATCCAAAAGGCCGTGTAAGAGAGAAAGGTGCTAATACTATCAACAGAGTAGAAAACTGTGCAAGGAAAAACGCACTGATCCCTTGGGCATACTTTTATTTCTCATAATTGGAGCTTTTTGTCCGTTATCTTGAGATTCTAATTGAAGGTTACAATATGTTTTCCCAACCAAATGAAGAAACAAATAACTAGGTGAAGATCTTCTACTTTGTAAAACAATTTTAAATGATTTATTGGAGAAGTGAACTGAATAATTGAAATATCAAAAATATTTAAAAAATTTGTCAACCGACGACACAAGTTGAAGCACATCTGAGTTGCACGACCAGTTAGATTATCCAATTATGTTAAATGAGGCAGCGAGGCTCAGCGGTTTGCGTGTTTTACCCATGATCCAGCGGTTGCAGGTTCGATTCCCAAACACGACTCACATTGTTATTGTCTTGGGAAAACAATTTACCTGCACTTTCCTCAGTCCATGCACCTATGATATTGGTATATGGCTAGAGGCAGTGCTTGAAATTTCTGAAATGTTAGTATTTCCGCGTCTATTACCGACCGGGACAAACAAAAGCGGTATCTGCAGTGAAAACAATACTAAGAGATACTGCATTTCGTTAGTCCATGGCAGAATAGGCAGCTGTACTGTAATTCTCTAAAATATGAATTGCCTTTTTTCAGGTTTGTGTAATGGCCTGCTGGGTGAAAGGTGTAAATAAAGTCTTGAGACTGCCTGCGGTAGTGGAAGACTATAACCATCTTTTACTTTAAATACATAGTTCAAACGTGAACCTCTTTTAGACTCCGGGGCATAGTTCCAGTCGTTGTCATTCTCATCCTCCTGACCACTCTCCTCGCTCCCATGCTTCTGGTTGTTGGCAATCCTGAAGGGCAAAAAATAATTCAATAACAGAACATTTGAAGGAAACACTAATGCTAATGAAGAAACTCCCCACTGCTATCTGCTAACAAGGTACAGCAAAAATTTGTTATTTTGAGCTGAAGGTCAAAACATGCCAAGGAGGCAAACTTTTATGCCATTGATTTAGTAATAAAAGAACTTAATATTGAAAAAGATAAGGTAAGACAAGATACACTTCAATGGTCCAGTTTTGGAAATTTGGCATGGACAATGGCACTGAATCTAATGGCACAGAGTTTGACAATTACACTTTATATCCAAGCTAAGAAAAACACTTTTAACATACATACCATTAAGACTGCCCAATAAAAAACACAGTTTTTATGACAAAAGCAAGTTTTCTGCTTTCTATACCTCTCTCTATATCTACCTTTTGCCTTCTATCTTTCACAAATTTTAATTTTGATAATGTATTTACATTAACCTACCCTAGAAGCAAAAGTTTATCACTTCCCGTAGCGCAAAAAGCGAAAACGTTGAGTTTTTCTCTTAGTTAAAGTTATTTGAGATTAACGAATAACAGCAGTCAAGGGGTTGTTGTCCTACAATTTTCAACCAAAGAACAATTAAAAAAAAATTTTTCTTTTTGCTGAGTACCAGCATATTGTTAAGCAACAAGTTTATTCAGGGTTTCAAGTGATGTACACAAATGCAAGGACAATTTAGGACCTTTCTAATAAAAATTGCCAATTAGCACTTAAGTTGTAAGATCTAGGGTTGCACATATACTATTGACAAACACAGAGCAGAGGCAGTTTCTCTCTTTGAAGAAAAAAACATAAAATGACTTTTTGCACTTCTATTTCCTTTGCATTACTGGCCCATGTTTCTACAGATGGCAGTCTTGGTATGAAAAGAAGCCACTTCCAGACCATGTGCTTTAGAGAAAAAATTACATTACCTTCTGCTGGCAATCCGAGAAGAGTTGCGGCCCATGCCCATGCATTTTTCCAGGTGAGGAGCAAATCTGGAGGCAGCTAGATGGCGCTGGCAGTTAGGGCACACACACTCATAGCTTTTCTTGGAAGGTACCTGACCTAGGACATCTACACCTGGTCGATCAATGATGGCTACAAGGCAAAAAGTAAAATTAAGTAAAAGATTCAGAAAATCCCTCTGTACTTATGCCAAATATTTGTATATATTCCTATAATTTTCATATGATTTAGATTGAACAACTCAACAATGTTAATGCTTATGCCTTGTCCTTTTTTAAAAGCAAAAAAATCAACAAGGTGTGGTCAAATTACTTATTATGGCCTTGATTCTTTTTTTGTTGTTGTTTTTGGTGCAAAGAAACCCAAATAAATATATTAACCTGCCATTTTACCATATGACTAAAAATGTATCACCATGCCCATCAGTAATATTTTGTAACAGCAAATATAAAAAATGTGTATAGATTACACATATAAGTCTGCTGGGTTGTTTTTTTTTTTAGTAAAAGAAACCCTAAAAATAAAAAGATTTGGACCACCCATGTGTGCCCTTATTCTAGATACAGATCTCTATGATACTGCAATAACTGTCGGTAACTGAACTAAATACACAGCTACATGCTCTTTAATTTGCATGATACAGGTCCATTATTTGCTATGAACCTAGGAAACAGATTAATCATTTAAGACGACCCTCTTAAGCCTAACACAAATATAAAAAAAAAAAGATTAGAAATCGATGCTTGACAACAAAATGCTGAATATTTTGTCATGAAAATAAGGTGAGAAAAAAAAAAAACAAAAAAACCCAGCCTTTTTACGTATTCAAAAGTTAAAATGTTTTAAAGCTTTTCTCATTTTATCTTATCATGCTTCTGATATTGCTACGTCAAAAGCTACTGCTTAAAGTGAATCGTTCAGCAAAACACATAAAAACACAAAGACAAGAGAACCATGCCTTTTTCGTGTTTGTAAAAACTTATACAGTGCGTGGAATCCTGATAAAGTCAACATCCCGGGATCAAAGAAATGTGTTGACTTTAAGCAAGAGTTTACTTTAACCCTCACAAAGATATAAAGAAATACAAAATGGGACTGCAAAACAGAGTTGACTTTAAGCAAGAGTTTCCCTTGAAGGTGTTGACTTTAAGTGGATTCCATGGTAATCCCATGATAAATGATCTACCTGAGTTCCAAGATGCATTGGTATAGCCAGGCAAGCAAATAATTTATTTTTAAAGTTCTAGGGTTTCGGGGCAAAATCAACAGTATCTATTTTTAAAATGTTGCACAATTTTGCCAATTCTTTTCATTTTCTATCTTTTCTTTCAGAAAAAACTAAAAATTTCATATAGCTACCCATTTCTATGGCTATTGTATCAAAAAAAGAAAAAACTTTTTTCAGGAAAGGAAAATAACTTCTAGTAATATTGATTTCAATGAAAATTCACAACAGGGTAAAATAAAATTTGATGTTTTTTTTGCCTGAAACACTTCAGTTTAATAATTTTCTTTACCACTCAAAAGTTTTGACATAAATAACATACTTATGCATTTCAAGGTAATTAATTGGAAGATAGAAAATACAGTTTTTTTAAAGGAAACCCTGCCAAAATTGAAAAATTTGTATTCTTGTGCATAAAAGCACCAAACGCTATACGTTATATGTCACAATAGTACTCACCATATTCTGTATCTGATGCTCTGAGAAGAAGATAAAGGACACAAAAGTTTCAAAATTTTCAAATAATACTTACATGAATTACCAGTTTTAGAACACTTCAAACTACTTGCTTAACTAATTCATACACCAATGCACTGATAAGGACATCTTCATGGTGTGAAAAGTCACATTTCAAAGCTCAAAGCAATCTGAAGTGGCTGCTGTAGTTCCACAGGTAAAAGAATCACAGCTTTTTAATTTTAAAAAATGTTCCATTAACAGGGGCAGCGGGTCCTGAAAAGGGCATATAAGATCAAAATAATCAAATCACCCATTTGTGTTTTTTTTAGTAAGCCGAACCATTTCCGTGCACACAAAAAATAAAGAGCTAGTCATTTTGAGCATTTTTTTATTCTTTATACTCTTAACTGATGTTTTCAGTAAGCAGGGTGAGCAAAAGAGACCAAAAAATTCACCCAATTTGTGTCACTAAACCTAACTAAACGGCTGCATTCAAGCAGTTGGAGTGGCTCAGACCCGATATCTTGGTATATGTCACCTCCGCTACAAGAGTCAACTTAGTACACACTCCGGAAAAGCACCTTGGCCTTCTTACTAGTGATGCAGACAATATTCTATTTTTAGATTATATGCGCATATCTTGCTGAAGCATCTTTCTATGTTTTTTGTCATATTACTTGCCTAAAAGTAAAGAAATCATACTGAATAGTGGACAAAACATCTCTCTTTTACATTAAAAAAAATTGCTTATGGCTCAAGATGAAAGGGTGAGAAAGGTAGAGGGGTAGGCCTAGCAGAGACAAGATTGATATACAATTTATTGAAAATAGAATTATACCATGGCAGCAAAATACAGCCTAAAAATGATTAATAAATAGTTGCTGGGCCAAGAAAATGGCTCTGAAGAGAAATAAGACTTGGACAAATGAAGCTGGGACATGACTCAGAGGTATGTTCAGCTTAGTTTCTATTTATTTTATTTTTTTTTTTTTTAGAAATACTTGTCATTTCACATGTTTTACTTTCAAATGCTTTTTTTTTCCCAAAATACACTTTTATCTCACTAAAATCTACACTCCTTTGAGACTAATTGAATGAAAGCTCTGAATGAATGCTGCTTGGAAACAGCCCTTTAGTTAAATCTAGTGCTCCAACTTGGGTGAATTTTTGCAAACAAAAATTGCTCATAATACTAGCTTGTGATTTTTGTGCGCCCAGAAATGGTTTGACAACGTCCTGAAATGACACAATTGGGCAATTTTTACCTTATACCCCCTTTCAAGGACCTGCTCCCCCCATTAAGTTGACAAAGGTAATATGAATTCTGAATTTTATTTACAGTTAACCTTTATCTTTTTTTTATACTATTACAAAGCAATTTAAGCTAAGTAAGATTAAATCAACATTTAATTTTTTATTTTCAAATGCTACCACCACTCTGCAAAACAATAATGTCAGAACCACACTCACATCAAAATGTGCTACTACTTCACAACTTAAGTCAATTCCTCATTTCCTTTCAATTTTTTTCTTCATTTTTAAAATGGAACATTATGTAAAAGCACTCATCCACTTGTATCTGCATTATCCCTGACCAAAGACAATTGTTCCCTACAAGTTGTAAGTAGAAAATTTTAATTATCATAATTACGTGTTATAAATGTATATTCCTTTCATAAGTACATGTGCTAGTTTAATAGTTATAGCAAAGAAAATTAGTTCCATCTCTAGTAATATAGCATTTAGAGATTACAGATTCCATTTTGACAAATTTTAACTTTGTGACCTGTACTTACGTATCATCAAAGCTGCTAAGGAAAAGGGAGCCCACTTTGCAGGCTCGGTGGATCTCAAAACACAAGCCTAGTGAGACTTCATCAATGAGCTCTTCAATTACTGTGTCAAGAACCGCCTGTATTGGATTAGAAAAAGAAAGGCCTGAGCTTGGATTAAAATCACGGACATAATTATCATGCGTGAGGTGACCAGAGTAAATCTATTGCCAGTCTGAATTTTAAACATGCATTTATAAACTGAATCTTAAAACAATGTGATTTTCTAAAAGTGTATTTCCAGCTACTTAACTCCTTAAATTATGGATTTTTTTTTTCTTATTAAATATTCCCTTTTGTAAAAATTTATTTGCGAGGGGGGTGCAGTATTAATATTTTTTATTCAACTTCAGGTAAACAACAAACTTCTTCTGAAAACTAGAATAATAAGGAATTTAAAAGCTGACTTAAATAACAAGGTACATATCAAGTTAAGGATCAGAATGTTACAACAAGGAAATGTAAAAATTGCTTGAGAGAATCATAAAGTGAATGAAAAACATTGACGCTTACATGACATAAAAAAACAGCAGAGTAAAAACTACTAACAAAGTTCTATTGAACAAGCTAGCAGACACTGAGACACTTGGGAATCAAGAGCACTGCTTGTTCATGGGAAAATAAATCACTGGAGCAATAATTATAATGTTTTCTTAATTTGACGTAAATTATTATTTTCTCCCTAGATACAATTGATCCTTTCCTTCACAAAATTTTTTGTCAAACAAAAACAAACCTTTTGATCTGGGTCAAGAACACTTTGGGTAACATCAGCTTCTACCATGCTTTCTGTCCTTTCTCACGTCACAGAGAGCAGTTTTGATGAAATCTGGATAAAGGATGAAAACAAAACAAATTTTCATTCAAAAGTATTTAGAGCTTGACATCTAGAATGTTTCATTTGTGCATTATTGCCATTGAAAAAAGTCAAGATTTTTCTGAAAATATCTTGAAAATGTTATTAAAATTAAATGCATTCGCTACCAGGTAGCTTTCTAAAGCATTGTCAAGAGATTTTCTGCATACTTAAAGCAGATTAGTTTTCAAGCTTGGAGACTCAAAATTGAAAATATTAACAGGTAATGAGATATCATATGTTCTATTTAAAAAATAATTTAAGCTTTCCTGTTTTAATTTCTTTGTTAGTTTGATTCACCCATTTAGTGGACAGAGTGATGTTCATTGCATTTTGCAACCCCTTTTAATCATTAATGTACCAATGGCATTGTTAATGCCTCTCAAAAAAAAACTTGCTCAGAGTCAGACAGGCAAAAAAACCAACAAAACAAGTGTTAGAAGTAAAAATTGTATTCACATTCATGATTCAAAGAGGTTTCATAGAAAAATTTTAACTTGAACTTAATCTATAAATATTGTTCAAAAACTTTTCTAGGTAGCTGCCTCTCCTTATCTGGATGCCTGGAACCAGTGGAAGCTATGACTGTTTCAAAATCAAATTCAATTTCAAGACACGAACTGCACCTGTAGTCTAGACAAAACAAAACAACTTTTATCATCATTTGTTCGTTATTTTTCTACTTTAAAAACCAAACAAATAGCCCCTAATTAACTTCTATTTTTACTTCAGTGCAATACGCCACAGGATATGGACTTTCAGTTTCAGGATACTGTTTTCCTGTAAGAAAGGCTCTTTAGAGGGCTTTTGGGGGGGTTGTCTTTTTGAGGGCTAGGCCTCCAGGACGGCAGGAAGGAGATTTGAAGGCTTGGCGGCAACCCTTGCAGAGGTGGAAAACACCAACAGCTTCATCCACCATATGGGGTTCATTATTTGAAGTTTACAAGGAGATTAAGATAAAACTAAGTTCTAAAGAAGAACTGCAATCCACTACCCTCGAAATTTCAACATCAGCCCCGTTTAGTTGCGATCTCATTCTAGATCTAGATCTAGATTGAGTTTAGATAGATCTATCTATATTTGGTATAAGCATACCTAGATCTAGATTTAAATCTAAGCTTAAGAAATAGACACTTTTGGCCAATTGCTGCAAAAACTGTAGTTTCTTGAAAGACTCCAAGGATCTAGATCTAGAGTCTAGATCGAAGCCAGTAACGTTACTTGACTCTGAGTCTGAGCCTGCTGGCTTTTTTGTTTTGGGTGATCGTCACTGATCAAGGGAAGCAATCGGTGTATTTTCAATTTTGATGAAACTAGAACCTCACCCCTCTCTTCGCCCGGCGTCCACCACGTGACGGCTATCTACAAGGACATACGTCCACCCACCAGTGATGACCCGGTGAAGCGTTTATACACTATACAAAGGTTTCGAACGTTTGTTCCTCTCGTTTTTTTAAAAAATTTTTTAATAAAGCTTACACAAGATTAGTAACTAGCCTTGGTTCTGTAGAACAATAATTATTTTCTCCTCGAGACTTTACCAGGTCGATTTAGAGAATATTTTGATATCGATACCTTCATATCGTCGTATGTTGGGTTTTCCGGATGAAAGTCGACTTGAAATACGGCTGAATGCCGCGGTTGAGTCGACTGATGGCTCTACAAGTCTACCAAATACTACTACTACTACTACTACTACTAC
>BMAT01007491.1:284762-298127 GCA_019649035.1 Elysia marginata | reverse complement strand
ATGTCTCCATCCCTTGCCATGGTCATCTTATGCCTCCGTCTCTTGACACAGCCATCTTATGTCACTACGACCCGGATGTTTTTCAGTTTGTTTTGTGTCCCAGAATGCTTCACTGCAAAATACGTAGACTGTGTCCTAGTTGTAACTTTATAGTTCCCATAGTTTGTTTGTACTTCAATTGTGATAATATAGATAATGACTAAATTAATGTAGCGCTTCTTGCAATTAAACAAAATCTTGAAGCGCTCGACTAAAAGGCATTTTTATAAGATATGGCAATTTCACTTTAAAACTAATAAAAGTATAGTCATACACATACAAATTTTTTTTAAAAAACGACATTCCAAAAACTACTATTATAATTCAACATTACAAGTCTAGATCAAGTAAGAAGTTATAGACTAATGGCCATGGTGTAATTTTAAAATGGTGTTTTAGCAATTAGAAAAGTTGAAAATACAGAAACACATCCAGACTCTTTGACTGATTAAAAAAAATAATAACGATCGTGTTGAATGACCTAACTGCCGAGTATGGTTTTTATTCCCGACTTACTAGATTCTCGCTTCTAATGGCGTCGTCTCCACTAAATACGATTTGCGCTAGTTTTTTGATATGCTATACCAACCAAATTTCCTTCTAGACGCACAGATGAACAAAGATGATTTAAACGTAACGCATCCCAATAGCACGTTTCACTGCCCATAGTCGGGTAGTCATTTAAAGTGTATACAATTTTGACGAAAGAACTAAACGCCAACCTGCCCATCTAGGAAGGAATCAAACCTCAGAACTCTCTGTCTGAAAACTGAACCGAGTGTCCACCATTAGACCTCGACCCGACACTGATCTCTTTATTCTGACACTGCAGGGATGCACGTCTTCCGATTTTTGCAAAAAATTCATTATTTCCCAAATATTTTCCTGCATTTTCGCTTGCTCAAAAAAACAGGAATTGTTGCAAAGGAAATTGCCCAAAAGCCAAAGAAACCCCCAAGGGTTACATGCATGTACATTTTTGTGATTGGGCAGTTATGAGCTTTTGTTTTATAGAAAACCCGAGTTATCAAAAGTGTTGTGTGAAAAGAGCTCTTAAAAACCACATCTGTAGTATCAGCGCCAGGGGCCACACTTTACAGGTGTCTTCGAAGTTTCCTGCTTTTGTGTTAGAGCTGCTTACATCCCTGTAAGCTCTACAAGGAATATAACATAAAACAAAGTCAAAGGTAACAACATTTGGGGTATGCAGTCAAAAAGGTAAACAAGGATTAAAAAAAATTATATAAGTGTACATTTAACTCTAAATACATATACACTATGGGTGATAAAGGAAAATAAGAGGATAACAGGTAATGAATCTGACCATCTGACGTTTGTAATTGGGGGGAGGCAGGGGGGGGGCAAAGTATTTTCTGAAATAATAAGAAAAAAATAACAGTTCTGTCATAACGGTTTAATGCTGTACATCTCTGGAGTTACATAATAATGCTTTTGCATAAATTTTCAATTTAAAATTAAATGAATCGATGAAGAAATAAAGAAATAGTCACACTCAAATCTGTATGTTGTAATGGAGGAAAAGTTTTTACTACCATCACAACCAACACATTCTTAATTTGTTTTCCCTTGATTTCTTTTCAAGCCGCAAGGTCCATTTAGATAAAACAAAATTCTATGATAATGATTAATCAAATTTATATGGATTGAAACTGAAGTGAAAGAGATATCATACATGTTAAAAGTCTTTGCGCAGCAGTCTCATTTGCTTTGTTATCCAATAAAACTTAATACTTTTCCCCCATCGCAAGCAATCTTTTGTCAAAACCTTTTCTGTTACTGATGAAGATCTGAAGAGGTGACAAGTTTTCATGATATCTAGCTTCGTATTGTTTTCCCCTCATCAACCTAGAAACAAATTGTTTGTTTCGTTTTTTATCGCCTACGAATAATTAAATCTTCGATGGGCTTGCTTGGTTATTTTCAGACTAAAACAACCTAAACCAATGAAAGTCAGTTTCCTTTGACATTTTGACACATTTTAGCCGCTAAAGCACAAAAGTCCACATTTCACACCTCGAAACTGATCAACGCATTGAAGTCGTGAAAGACGAAATTATTCATGCATGTTCACACCCCGAAATCTAATTGCAGCGAAAAAGACGATTTGCACTTTTATATCAACCGTTATGATATTAGCAAAACCAAAGATAGAAATGTGTTTCTGTTCTAGATATATTCAACATTTCATTCGGTACTGAAAACGAACATTTGGACTGTCCAATTTAAACATTTATCAACACAGAGCGTTAACACGTACCTCTGCATTAGTTTCAATCAGCAGTGAAAGATACCGTACGTAGTTTTACTTTCCTACCCTCGATTATTTTTTATCACGTCGAAAGGAGAGGCAGCATCGTGCAGGTTGCGGTCTTTGACAATGCGGGAACCCGGAAGTTTCTCGTCAATACGTTAGCAAAATGGCATGTACATGTATCTTTTTTTCCCTATAGTTTTAAAGCAGTAAACCACCGGGAACTAAATAGCACCGACCCACATTTTAGCCTATTTATTAGTAGAGCTACATGTTTTTCGAGGTTGTTGTTCTTTTTTCTTGCGTGGATCATGGCTGAGTCGTGAGCGCATTAATACTTTTCTAGCGTAATATGTGGGCAATGATCTGACGAACACAGGAATTAATGCGCATATAAAATTGCATACCTCTGACGTCTCTATGTGCGATATTGTTAGCGTGGTTATGTTACGTTGTTACAAATATTTTTGAAGCCAGTTTTTCTGAGGTATTCCTCAAACTTGGAGCTATTTTCACGCTCTTTCTGCTGGCTTGTTTGGGGACATTCTTGTTATGCGTTCAACCTATTTGAGTCTTCATTTTTTTAATGAATTTCATAACTGGTTGTATTTTCATTAGTGCTCGTATGGCCTCGTGCCCTGTGAGATTTCTTCTTTTATTGGTTAGTGTTTCCTATTGAAATTAATAGTTGTTTACCTTATCACACCATTTGGCGAAAAGTTTGCATTTTTCAACGACCTGGAAATCAATATATGTAAAAAAAAAAAAGGGCGTAGAGCTGCCGCATAATGTATAGACAGTGTCTCCTTTTGAAAATTTGGACTTGCCGATGTGACTTGTCTTGGCATATTTTTTGGGCAATAACTACTGCTTATATCGAAAATGTGATGTCTGTCGTTGGTCGTAGACGACAAAAAAAAAAAAACCAAAACATTTTGATTTTGATATTTTCATCATGGATTTGTGGATTATTAAAAATGTCCATGTTTTGAGAACATTATCGTTGTCATGTCGTATACTCGTGTCTTGGCATCGCTTCATATACCTGGCGATTGATAATCCCTCCTCAGCAGTGACTCTTGTCTAAAACTATTATCCTTTATCTACTCTTGCCTCATTTTTCACCAATGTTCAACTTTCACAAAAAAAGAAGACGAATTGATTTACTGTCTTTTTAAAAAAAGCCCAGTCCTAATTTTTCTGACCCCATATATTCGAGGCTGTGGGTGTGACAAAAGTTCGTAAACGTTTCGGGGTTTTTTTTTACCGAAAGAGTATTTGTAAGAGTGACATAAAAAAATTATATCACTGTATTAATGATTTGATGCAAAACAATGGGACACCTCAATAAACACCACTCCTCTTATTTGACTCTAAGCTTGAAGACATCCGCTTACATAATAATCTTAACTGCTGAACTAAGGCCTTCCCTCCCATAAGTCTTGTTTTTACCGACATTTTCAGGTCTTGATTAAGGCCAATGGGCTCCACTGTATATTCGTTACATGACATAACGAATTCTTGCGAAATTTTTTAAAGAGTTTGACGAAAAATGCAGAAATGGTTACACTCAAAATTTGTCATTCGTGATGCCTGTCACTTATACTTGTTATAATATTCCTGATTTCTCTGGTTTTCGTATAGACGTAAGTCGAGACCGCCATGTCACGGAATCTCCGGGAATGTGACTGCATATTTTTCATAGTGGCTATGTTTAACATTATATCTTGACTGAGTGGAGCAGGCCCACTGGTCGAAAAACGTTATACATTTTTGTCCTTAATTAATAATATAAATATCTGATGAGTTCGATCAATACAAAACTGAAACCCCGATTTGTTTATATGGGCGACAGGTCTTTCTTAGTTTGACAATCTTCACCCAGGTTGTGCGATTGGCTGCCTTGCCTTAGTTTCAAGACCGCAAACTCCCCTGTATTGAACCTAAATCCTTTTTTTCAGGAAGGTATTTTTATACTTCTCTCTATCTACCCTTTATCTTCTTTTTTCTCACACTATCTAACCCTTTGCATCCTTTTCTCACTGATACATTTAGTCATTTTCCTATTCCACTCTTCTATATGGATATATATTCCCATTCCAATATTAAAATAAATATTACTACGTTCTCTAGGACTATCCACCAAATTATAGCTGAACTGCTAAGCATTCGTCATTCCGTCTGTATGTTTCTTAACCGCTCTGTCAGCACTTCGAGAGCCTTTGACATGTCATGAGGCGATTCAACAAGGTTTTAATAGCTTTATCTCATCAGAGCTGAGTAACTCGTGTGTGATCCCATGAACCATTGTACTGTAACTCTCTTTCAACAGCTGAACTCTAACTAGCCACATAAAATGACTCATGTCGGTTCCTGAGTCCTCATCAATACAACCATCTTAATTTGCACCTCCTCTTTTGTCTAGCAGTGCTGAGAATAAGGCATTTTAGTTGCATGAACAGACAAAAAAAATGAACTCAATGTGGTCTTTTTTTCTTGTTAATACTTCAATTTCTTGTACAGCTTAGTTGAAACTTGCCTTTATTACAGTTGTATTGCCTTAAGTCAGGGATGTAAATCTTTCAGATGTAGAATGATTGCACACTTTCCTCTTCCTATCTAGAGATTTCAGATTTTGTTGTGCTAGGCCTAAGACTGGATTAGGATGTACAATTATTATCATACATTACATTTTTCATAGTTCTTGTGCCATGTTCAAAGGTTTTATTTCTTGCCTTTTGGATCATTAATGTTTCCATCCGTTTAAATTTTCTTACCGGATTCGCCTGCACAGCCGACCGCCAGCGCACTGTCACAAACAGCCTTTACACCTTCAAGTTTCTTAAAAGTCCGATTTTGTAATAGATAATCTTAACTTAGCCTGGACCAGCTATTGTCGGTGCAGATCTAATAAATCCCTTTCTTATAAATAGCAGGATAAACCAATTTTTATTTATTTTTGGCAGTTTTTGAACAAAGAGCTTTTTGCTTCAGAAATCTAATTTGAAGTAAACAGATGGAAAGATATCATTATACACCTATAGGGATCTAAACTATAAGTTAAAATACTTCAGTGAATCCTTATTTACTTTTGTTTCCAAGGTATTTTAGTAATGTTTATATCACCTTGTAATGTTCATAATACAACATTCATGTATTTGGTGACATTTTAACACGTATTTCAACTGGAATAAGTTGGACAAAGAACTGTTCTGCTAGAACATCAAATGGCATAAAGTGGTTTTTCTATCGTAACTAGGCTTACTTTTCTAGTTTGGAAGTTCCAAATTGAATTTTTTTTTTGCCCTTGTTCATGTTTCCAGATTCATAATTTAGATTGATTAACTTGTTAATTTAATGTTCTATTTTAAGCAAGGCTTTTTGCTAATTCAATAAATGGAGCGACATCCTATGCTCATTTTGGCCAACCGTCACATGATCTAAGCCTAAACCTTATCGCTGTAAGTTATAGGCCAAACGCAACGCCCCCTAAATCTAACCAGTTCACCATAGTGTCCTGTTGCTAAACGAACAACACAATTGTTGACAAACTGGCAAAAAGATTGCTCAGCTCAGCAGTCTATGACTTGGCCAGCCACTCGCGGAAGACATGAACCAAAAATGTTGGGTAACGTTAGGTTGACTGCACGGCTAGAAAAACAACACACGATGTGGCCAGGGGTGGGAAGCAGACGAGAATCAGAGACGTGTCGCATGTTCTCAGACGTCTGGCTCGTACGTTACGTCACGTAATGTGCATGGCAATCGGGCTTCGGCCATGGACTTCTACATGTACCTAGTAAGAGTAAAGGCCAAGAATGTAATACCTTTAGGTCTTACTCTTAGCTATCATGCCTACCATACTTTACAATCTTGCTTCAGGGCAAGTAAGTACAATCTGGTTTATTTGTTTTTTGTGACATCATCCGTTAAGGACGTCTGGTTGTGAAACTATTTGATTGTGCCGCGTGTGTAGAGTGTTTCACCGACCGTACCCGCGTTTCGGCAGACTAGAGTTAAGTATAGACACAAAGTCCAGCCATTCACGTCAGCGCAAAAAATGCTCCTGACAAATGTAAATAAAATAAAGTTGTCAGATGATGTTACACCTTTCAGTGGCTGAATAAAACTACGTTGGCATCTTTAAAAAATATAATTATACATGTACCTTCTGGAAAATTAGCAAAAACAAAACAACAACAACAAAAAAAAAACAACCAAAAAACAAAAAAAAAACAAAAACGAAGTTTGTTATCAGAATCGAAGTTTTAGCATGTCAAAAGTACAATGTATAAGAAAAAACAAAAACTATCAGCTCGGATCTGTGAACCCTTCACTGCCCCCGAAAGTATCCGATCGGATACGATCAAGTAAAATAAAATTTTCGCCCAACGCATTATTTATGAAGCATTTCTCTAAACCCACAAGACAAGCCACAAAATAAGTTTTGATTTTTTTTAATAAAAAAAACTATCAGAAAGCAATACATGTACTAATTTGTACTTAAAAATTTAGAATTTATGTCACTTCTTTGTGCTTCAGCATCGGGAAGCTACACAAATGTGTTCTTCTAAAATGTTGGAATGAATTGGACTTTCCTACATTGTTTAAATATACAACTTTTTGCTTTCTTTTGCATATTAATAAGAGCTGCATTCATACACTAACCATTGAAACAGTTGCTAACGTGATTAGCCGAGAAGTCAGGGAAGTTAAGGGGTTGAGGATGGGGAGGAGTTAACTCTCACATTAAAGCAGTAAATAAATCCTTATGACTATCCTACTGCCTAAGCCCTATGTTAAACTAATAAATTGACCACACTCATGTCATAACGTGTAAGGAATAGGTGAGATTTAGAATTTTCAATCTTTGGCATGTAAGGGGGATAACATATTAAGACATATTAACCCTTTTATATTGACAACTCAATAATGAGATTTGCCTAAACGACACGTCTAGTATGAGTATCGATAGAATTGTTAAGTCATAATACCATTTTATTACCATTTAGATTAAGGTGAGATTATGCAGACATTCTGCTCCGACCGAAACGAATTTATAGGCAGATATTTAATAATATGGACCCGACCCTCTTATTTTTTTAGCGTCCTTTCTTAGTAATAAATTATACCTTTGCTGTTACTGCAAAAAGAGTTCAGAAGTTAATTTAGTCAGTAATGGTCTCTCAAAAAATCTCTATAAATGGCATAAAGCTTTTCAGTGTGTTATGCGCCATATAATAATCGCTCTTTCATTTAATTTAATTAAATTTTAGATCAGGTCGTGAAACCCAGACCGGCTCTGTGACCTAGCGGTAAGACACTCACTCAGAGATCGGGAGGTGTGGGTTCGATCCCCGGTCGAGTCAAACCAAGGACTATAAAATTGGTATTAGCAGCTGATCCGCCTAGTGTCTCGCATTATGGATTTAGTGCTAAGTCTGGTCGGCCCGGTGTCAGGATAATGTGGTGTATGCAAGAGCTCCTTACATCATGGTGTGAAAGCACGATTTCAATTGTCCCAAGCGCCGTCTCGGATACAACCTTGTAGCTTAAAAGAGACGTTAAAATTCAAACAACCAACCAACCTCTCTATCTCTCGGTCTGTCTTTGCCATCTTGGTTTCTTTTTAGGAGGCATCTCCTTGTTGTTGATCAACAGAGTTTGAGGCCCCGACCTAACGTGAAACCCAGGGAATCCAGAATAGAAATCAAGCGATGTCTTCGAAAGCATTGTTTCTCCCTTGGCCTCGTGGCTTTATCCCGTACACTGCTCTGACATTAGCAAAGTTGAAATGCTTGGTTTTGTCTTATGGGTTATTGCGTATGGCGTAATAATGCGCATTTAGCCATCAAGGTGACGTGAGCTCCGGTAAGTCGCAGGTGATGAGTAATAAAATCTTTTGTGCAAGAAATCCCCTTTATTCTTCCGTGAGCAAGTTCCGCTATTTTCATATATTTCACGATATGCGATCAACCCATACATTCTGATAAAGTATTACTATAAGCGGTATTAAAACTAAAAGCGTTGGTTTGTATGATTTTTTTAAAGGTCTGCACAGAACAAATTTTGCGATTTGTGGCTAGATTAACTTAGTCCTAACAAACATTTTGCTTTCTGTTTGTACGTACATTAATTTTCTTAAGTATTTGTCATGTGTCTAGCTTTCCCACTTTGTTTTAATGTGTTTTTTTGGTTGTGGTAGATCTAAAAGTGACTCACTATTTGTTGTTGTTAAGCAGAAATAGTAATAGTAACGTTCAAAAACTGTTTTACTATATTATATAGGCCTATATTTTGTACGACGTTTTTTTATAAAACATATTTGCCCATGAAATAATCATGAAACGGATAGATATCATTTGGAAAATTACAAGGATAAAACGTTCCACGTTTACTAACTCGGGTTATTGTATAAACTCGTGGTGATTAACATACGACTTTGTGTCAGTAGTTTTGTTATGGATGTTAGAAAACCCAACACTGATCTATGACTTTCTGGTAATTTTTCTCCCGATCGGTATCTGATTTCAAATTAACATAATATACACGTTTACATTTGAAACTGTTCTCGCTCCTGGACCTCAATTTTTTTCTTTTTACAATGACATTTACGCAAAATGGATAATTCATAAATATTGAGCATGTAATACGCACTGACATCCTAAGTTCCAAACCGAGAAACAGCAACAATAGTATTTTGCAAGTGAGAGAGTATATTGTAAAAGCATTTTACAAAACTTTTCTACAGAGCCTCTAATCAAATTGCTGATTCTTCTTCTTCTTCTTCTTCTTCTTCTTCTTCTTCTTCTTCTTCTTCTTCTTCTTCTTCTTCTTCTTCTTCTTCTTCTTCTTTTTCGTTGGGGTCGTCGCGGTTGTTGTCGCCGTCTATACAATCAACTTACTAAGTTACTGCGGCCATTTTTATGTGTTTTTCAGTGGCTACAAATTTTCTACATTGAAATGCAGTTCTGATATTTCCTAACAATGCAGTGATTACTCCCGAACCATCAAACATGGAAGGAGTAAAGCACTGAGTGAAACAGAGAAAAGACAAGGATGCTACTCGGCCAGACCTTCTTTGAAAATACAATAGAATATCCATAGAACCAACACATCTAAATGGAAAAAAAAACTTGTATGTCCGGTATTTAGGCAAGAGTTGATTACAACAACGACAACAACAACGAATACAATCGGACTGCAAAAGTTGACTTTCAGCGGAGTCCACTGTATAATGTTGAGGTAGATAATAATCACCCAACCAACCCATCGAAAACAACAAGAGCGTCTTGTTGTAAACGTCCATAGTTATTTGTTTCTACTTTCCGCCGCTCGGCACTGATAAAATTACAGGCAGGTGTGATTGTTAGGTTTAAAATTATTAATGTATTCTTATTTTTTCTGACTCATAGGTTATACTTGTCAGCCCATTGTAGGCAGGCTATATCGGAAATCCACGTGCCGTCCATTCTCTTTCTTGTGGTTACCAAGTTTTAGGCGTCGCCTCTGCAAAGATCAATACCAGTTATGTCAGTGCGTACTGCGTAGGACTCGCAGCTAGTTAACCGTTATTAGTTGGACATCGGTTGTAGTTTTGGTAGAGATGGGACAGAGAAAGGAAACGTGTATCGGGGAAAGCTCTGCGTTATGGGTTAGGGCTCTAGTCTTATTGAGCAGAAAGCTCATCAGCCAACTGACTACATCAAACTAGAGTTAGGCGGCCTAGAGTGCTATCATTTACACGTATGTCCCCAAAGCTTTCTGACTTAGCAAAGTTAATATTAGGCGTACATGTATAAATATGGAGATGAATTTGGTTTAAACTAAAGGAGTCCTTAAAAGTAGAAACTGAAAAAGCTATAGGGTTGTTGTGGCATCCATTGGGGGAGAAACCATCGAACATGGTTTTGACGGCGACTGACGAGAGTGAAAGGAAATTGAGAGATGGTGTGTGTGAGTAAGAGAGAGCGATAAATAGACAATTAGAGTAATTTTTCCCACAAGAGGAGACAAAAATACTCCTCTTATTATAATTTTCGTCTCTGTAGCTCTTTCTCTTTTTCATAGGTTGGCTATAGGCCCTTCTTACTCTCCTTTGCGCTGTTTGATCTTTTACTACCCCCAGCTCTTATGCTGGAATGAGAAACGACCTCCCCTCCTTTACTTCTACACATAAGTACATGAATGCAAGTTTACCGATATTTTACAAATGCCGTTTTTTTTTTCACAATAATCGTGTTCCTGTATTATAACATAGCCTATCAAAAGTTAATGATTATTTTAAACGTTTACATCAATGTGCATATTATGGGTTTATAATTAATTGATTGACTCAGTAAGACACAAATTTGTTGTAGAAAAGAAAATGAACTGCTCTGTATTTGGAGCATTGTGTTCTGAGTTAGTCACATGTATATATCACTATTCGGTACACCCTTCATGGGCAGCTGTTGAATACATACATACCAGTAATTTGTGACATTCAGGTCTTGAAAATATGTTGTTTGTTACAACATTTGGCTTGATGTCTTTATGGGTATATCTAAAACGTTCCCCCAGCTCTTAATTGAAAATTTAAATAATTCAAGTACCAATAGTTGTAAAAATTGGATAAATGTTTCTAATACTCGGTAGAATCGTGATATTTTGCAATAAGAAAGCTGATGAAATCCAACTTAACATCACCTTCTGCCAGTGACCCCCCCCCCCCCCCTCCCAGATATGTCGGTCTTCTTATACACGTCAAACGCATTTAGTTGTTCTGGACAGCTTCTTTATTTTCTTTTTCTTCGCACAAAGTATTTTAAATGTGAGTCATACATTTCTAAAACAATATGGCCTGACGTTGGTAGCTCTGAGTCAAGATCGATACCGATTGATTTTCAAATATTTTTGTGACTGGACTCTCCAAGACCTCAAGTGGCTTCGCTCCGTGGCCAAGAGGTCGCGGGTTCGAAACACAGCCGAGCACAGTCCGGGCCCCTACTGGTTGGGTCGGTGTCAGTATAATGTGACCGGCTAAGGCTAAGTCATGGTATCCTCGCTAGTCTCTGGGTGGCAGCCCGTAAATTGTCATTGGGACCCAAGCCCTGAGAGCACCTTTGAAGTGGAATTGGGCTTGTAAAAATACCCTTCAATCAACCAAGACCTCAAAATTGTTCACGGTAATTAGAAAGACTTGTATTCCAAGGTCGGATAATAAGGTTTTTAACTCGAATGATTTCAGACCACCTAGCGGTAAAGGCACTCGCTCAGAGATTTGGAAGTACGGGTTCGATCCCGGGCCGAGTCAAACCAAAGACTTTAAAATTGGTATTAGCAGCTGATCCGCCAAGTGTCTAGCATTGTGGATTTAGTGCAAAGTCTGGTCGGCCCGGTGTCAGGATAATGTGACTGGGTGTGGTGTATGCAGCGCTCCGTACATCACAGTGTGGCAGCACGCTTTCAATTGTCCTGGAAGCGCCGTCTCTGATATAACCTTGTAGTTGAAACTTCAAAAGAGACGTCAAAATTCAAACAACCACAACCACGAACGATTTCATACTGAGGCAAGCAGCCGGAAATGTCAATGAACTTTGTGTTTTAGTGATGGAACTTTTGCTTTTAAGTTACGTCAAAAAACAACCGAGGAGCTGGTTGTGGCCAGAGAGTCTCAGTCTGCCCACCGACAACACAGCAAGGTTAAAATGTTATGTTGAAGTTCACGGGTATTTAGGCCTAATCGTCTTGCTTATCTGTGGAGCGAGTTGATTAAAAAAATGGGCAACCCAATCACTGTTCATTTCTTTCTCACACTTCCATTCCTCTTTGTCTCATAAGCTTGACTGCTCCAGCTCCTGTGACCTGTAAAATGGTCCACACAAAAGATTTTAACAACTCCCCTATTAGTTAACGGGGTCCACACTCACTCTCATTCGTTCCTCATTCTCTCGGTAAGTTCCGCTCACATGACAGTTTAATCAAGCTTGGTTGCGTGGCCTGTACTAAACCTGTCTTCTCCTGGACATTTATCAATATCTTGGTCGCCTTTGTATAAGCTTTAGGCCCAAAATGTCATTATTCAATATTGTATGCGCTGTATTTTGTTTTGTGACAACCTCTACATTTTACTTTGAACATAAGCAATCTGAAAAATATATTGCAAAAATGTTATTAATGCTCTAACCCCTATAACGAAATGGAAGAGATAAATCAAAATGATGTTTGTGCACAGGTTTGTGAGAACGTGTCGGCCTAGTCCATAACGTAAAATTGCTTGATAAGATCAAACTTGTTCTAACCTTTACTAACAACTCAGTTGAGATAGATCATTATATCTCTCATGCTCCAGTTGTTGAGTACGGTGGTCTAGACCTACCCATAAAAAAGCAAAGTAAGTCTAACTGTTAAGTTTGAACTTGCCAGAACTATACTAAAAATCAAACTAGATAGATCATTTCAACTCTTTATGCTCATGTTTGTCTTTGTTTAGACTGGCAGGTGTGTTGAGTGTTGTGCCTATATCAAACAAATACAGAACATACAAATGTTCTTCTAAAAAAAATAACCTTATAACTCTAAGTCTCAAATACACGTAAGTTCAGAGAGAATACACCAGTCTGGAATTATTATACTGCTTTGGATTTCAGAAATGCCATTATTGTTTTTAGATAGGTTTGTGAATAAACACCTCGGATGTTTTGCTACAAAGTAATTTGCATAATTGTAATTCAAATGTGGATTTAGATATATTAGTTCAGTTTCTTTAGGTAAGCAAATATAGTAGGTGTTTTTCTGCTCGGTTTTTAGTGCTTCCTATCATTATCTGTCTAAAAATTCCAATAATTGTAATGGAGTGTCTTCTCTGCAAAGGCCGTTTTCGCTCTCTGCTAAACTGTTTCATATCCAATAAATTTCTGGATAGATATTTTTACTTTGCGGGAAAAAAGGTTTCTACCCGGTACCTTAATTTAAACCTCGTCTAAATGATTTGGAACTGCTGGGTCTGGGTGTAATTTGACTAACGACGACTTTGTCTGAAGGTAATGATGTGATCGAGTCTTTTTAACTGT
>BMAT01007491.1:268168-279675 GCA_019649035.1 Elysia marginata | reverse complement strand
GCCTTCTCCCGAAATTTCCCGATTAAGCGGGTCCGACTGTATAACTAACATTAATTGGTAGGCTCAGTAACTTTTACCTCAACAGGTAAATGAATGCACCAATAACGTATCTTGATTGTTTTCGGGATTCTTTTCAATTCACTTAATCTGGTTCAGTCATGTCTAGTTTTTAAACGAGTCTATAACTTGAACAGACCTGCCATTCATACAGATTAAATCAGTATTATACTGATTTTGGGGCCAAAATGTTCAAAAATACTGATATTCTGATTTTTATTACAAAATACTGATTTTTTACTGCTTAGCAGCTATCACTAAATGAGCCAAACTTCAGAGTCAATTTCACGGTTTTTGTAATTTTTTTGTTAATAATCTGAAAATAAGATATCAGTACTGTACCAAAATACTTTACCGTAGGCCTTCTGTATTATTGAATGGAGCATGGTAGTCTTTATATTATTTTTTTTTTAACAGATTAAATTGCGATGGCCACATCAAAATTAAAGTGCTAATGCTTTTACTAAAAAGTGCCAGAGTTTGTGAGTACTGGTACATGGTTATACAGATTTTTTAACACTGAATACACATGTACTGATTTTTTAGCTCAATCATACTGATTTTCCATTTTGAAGAGTGGCAGGTCTGCTTGAATGTCGTTTATTTATAGACTGATTTCCCTGGGCGCTAAAACTCGATGTTCTCCAAATAAGCTAGAGTACAATTATGTATGTACATTTATCGATTCACATAATTATATTCATGCTAACAACAAATAGTCATTTCCACATATAAAATGATTTTTCTATTATAACTTACAGCATTCTGTATACCACGCATGTGTTGCTTCTAAATACGTGCCTTTTTTAAAAATGAAAGTTACAAACTTTGTTCGCAATGTGGTAAATTTAGTTGATGGATTTAATACAATTCTCATTTGCAGCTGGCATATCAAGCCCAGCGTTAGCGCGAGCCCTAAGCACCCTCAGCGCGGACCGGAACAGACGACCTCGCAGTGAGAAGAAGCCAATCCCAGACGAGCAGAAGGACGACAAATACTTTGAGAGGCGCAGGCGCAACAACGAGGCCGCCAAAAAGTCACGTGATGCTCGCAAAGCGCGCGAAGACGAGCTGGCGATCCGCGCGAGTTATTTAGAAAAAGACAATTCCATTCTGAAAGTGCAGGTTCATTCGATGCGCGAGGAGGCGATGAAGATGCGGGAACTTTGGGTAGCCAAGTGCCAAGGCTTGGCTATCAGCAGACAGCAGATGCAGCAGCAACAGCAGCAGCAGCAGCAGCAACCACAACAACCACAGCACCCACAGCAAATGGTGCAAGGTCCACCACCCCAGCAACAGAACCAGATGCAGATGAATAATGGACAACCTCCTAACGGCAGACCGGGTCTTATGCTCAACCAGGTGATTGGACACCTATAGAACACCAAGCAAACATGGTGTCAGCGTTTTAAACTAAATTTTCATGCTATTTAGTGGTCTTTGTTACAGATTTTGTAAGCTTATTTGATCAGTATCACACGTATAGTTGCCTGGGTTTCACAAACTCTGATTTACTCGCTGTTAGTACCACATCAAAACGTAGCAGCCGCGGGGGCGAGGAGTGAGAACGACCAGGACCCTACTGAATTGGTAGCGTAAAGTACATTAAATATTAGCTTGATGATACTGAGCCCTCAACTTTATCTCTAGTTTCTGCCTAAACCACATCTTACAAACGTATCCCTAACTTGCTAACAAGACCCAATGGTGAACAATTATCGTTTTAATATGTAACATTTTTTTCTGTAACCAAACCAGACCCCTAATCAATCTATTATCTTTTTTCTGAAAAATTTGATTTATTTGATGTCTAATTTTTTTCTGTAATAGAACTAAGAAATTAACTAATCTTCATTTAGTTTTGTAAAAAAATTATTACCGGTAATCTTTATATTACCATTAATTCTCTAAAATACTAATAACTTTATACCTTAATTTAAAAATGTTTTGATGTCCTGCATACGATTAATTAGGTCAATCTTCTTGACATGGCATTATAACATGTAATGTTACTGCTGCATCGGATATTGTTGTATAACTATTTCTTTTCCCAGGCGGATGCCTTCTCGTGATGCCATGCTTAGAACAGCAACCTTCTCCTGCAGTGACCAGATGTAAATAACGTTCTCAACAGTCACGTGGCTGTTAATCCATCAAAGCAAACAAACAAAAACTTAGTGAATATGGACGCTAGTGGAACAAGGGAGATCGCTTAAGTAAAACGTTGAATGGCACAAAGATGAACAGGAGCGAGCAGAAAACTTAAATTATGGCCGATACACCACATTGTCTGAGCAATGCAATGTAAAGCAGGCAGCATTACTATCAAACAGCTACAACAGCAGAAGCAGTAACACCAACGACAGCAGCAGCAACAGAAGCAGCAGAAGCAGCAACAGCAGCACCAGGAAGCTACTATATGTACATTTATGTGTCTTGAAATTACCGGTGTGAAACTTGTTAAATAAAACTACAACCGTTCATTAATGGGATACAGCGCATCATGCCATGACAGTGTGTTTCCTTGGTCGAGCGCAATTTTGATATAAGCATGTAAAATGTAAGTTGGAAAAGGGAGAGTTACAGCTGGTAAAGAAAAACCAGAGCCATCGTCGTTGAAGCTACATCTCAGGGATGAGATAAGGCGTAAAACGAAGGTAGCATCCCCTGATTTGTATGCATTAAGACCCCAACATACCTTAGTGTTAATTATGATTTAAGCCTAGATATACAAAGGTTTTTTAGTTAGATTACTTAGATTAGAAAGTCATATTTATTTCTTTTGAAGTAAACTGAAAAATTTTTGTCCAAAGGCTTATCCACTCAATTATTTTTAGAGCTATATGGGTTTTCAGGCAGGCCATTGTCAAACAAACAAATCAATTACCTCCTAACCTCACCTGTGTAATTTACTGTAACATTCTGACTACATCTTCCACTGCCCATGAAGAAATTATAACCAGTTTTAAGATCTCAAAGATGAAATACTGTAGAGCTAAATAAAAATCGTATCTTCAATATCAATCATCGTTTTAGAATGTAAAATATTGCTTTCAAAGACAGTAAATAGTTAAATTTTTTAAAATATATATTACATCCGAAACAGATGTCAGCAACCAGATGGGTATTCGATTATTTTAAATCTAAAACTCACTGGGATTAACACAGAAATGTTCCACAACTCTGTTTAAAATCTCATTTTTACTTAGTTATAAGCTTCAAAGAGCATTGATAATTGTAGTTCACACTGCCAAGTTATTGTTTAGCGAATGGACAAAACTTTGAAAAAAAATTTTATTAGCTTCATCAACTTTCATGTCGTACATCAACTTCAGCTGCTTATATCTTAGACGGAAGTTGATAAAGATTCTTTTACGGGTGGGCTTACTATATAATTTCTGGAAATAATAAGAACATAACGGATGTTTATATAACAAGCAGAGCGTTTTTCTCTTTTGTACAAAGACCCTTGGATAAGATAATCAATTAGTTTCAGATTTATTGTGTCTTAGAGATCACAAAAAACAAGTTATTTTATACTAATATTGCTTCAGTGATTAAGGAAGAATTCTGCCACGTTGCCATTTTTTTCAGTGTCATACTCATAGAGATTTTTGTTTCGCTTCAGTTCACGTTTTAAATTGGCTGGTAAAATTGATAATGTTGAGTTCCTGGTGTTAGTTAGGAAGAGAAAGGTAGATTTACTGCTGTGATTTTTGTTTCTCCTCATGTAATTTCGTTCCCTTTTATTTGACAATGTATAAAATATCTTACAGGATAAATGTTAAGTATATGTCTATATTTCTCACATACTTTCATGTTATTTTTTTTAATTTCCCATGTAATGCGTAAGAGTAAAGCTCAAAGTGTAAATGATAAATTACATTGTATTTTCATTAGAATACATAAATTTTCTCCAATCTGGTATGCCAACCAGTAGCAATATAGGTTATTTAAATACTGTACAGAGTTTACTTCCTCGGACTTTTTGTTGTTTGAGATTTCATTAAATTAGATTAGATTAAGGCTGCCACTTGTATTTTGCTTTGCTTTCAATTTTATAGCTTTGATTATAGGTGTATGTTTTGTATTTTATCATTAATTTTTGTAATGCATAGGTGGGATAGATGTCCCCAAGTAACATGCATTTTTATGTTAGGTAAGGAAAGTTGGCCCCTTTGCATTTACGTTTTATGTGCGGACAGTTGTTCCCAACTAACATGCATTTTAGGTGTTACATAGGGACAGCTGTCCCCAACTCACATACGGTTTTGTATGCTATTAGGTAAGGACAGTTGTCCCTATCTAACATGCGTTTTAAGTAGGCACTGGTGTCTAAATCTAACATGCATTTTTTCATCCATTGTACGCGGCGAAACATGCCCAATGTGACATCTACCGTAGGGCCACTTTGCCATCTAAAACACGTTTTAGGCAGAGACAACTGTTCCTGCTGCCAAATGCACTACATTCTATGTATAGGCTCCAAAGTTATGTTTTCTTTCTTAAAAAAGTAAGCTGTTTCTTTTTAGTTTTAACTCGGGTATTTTTCTCATGCAGGTAAAAAGTAACCAATTTCGTTATGATTATTCTAACAAAGATCACGCTCAAGTAAGATAAAGAGAAAACTGATTTTTCCAGGGAGTTGATTTAATTTCATTATAATAACCAACCCCAATTGTGTTCATTGAAACTTTTGCATGAAGGCACACAGTTCTATAGGTATTACTGATCTGCATAATACTCTGATAAAGTTAAACTGTAAGATGGTGGTTGAGGGGAGAAGGGGATGGGGAAGGTTAGCGCTTAACCTTCTCAAAACGTTTTTCATGCGTTCCTCAACAGGCTATGACAAGGCAGTATTTTAATGTACATGCATTTGCTAAGCTTTCAAAGAAACATAGTAAAACAGTGCGACAGTTATCACTCTAACAAAGTCTTTCGCATCTTTGGGGCTGTTCCATGAGCTTTAAAAAAATTCTTCAGTAGCAGTTCTTCTTGGGCAATTGTGACTGAGTTTTTAGGCCTAGATTCAGCGCCCACAGAAGAGTCAGGGGATGAGCTTACCCTTTAAATGTTGCAGCATTAACTTAAAGGTTAGTCCTGAAACAGGCCCATAGTGCACTAACTTGAATCGTTCAAAGAAACGTAGACCTGACCAAGTTTGGGTGTGATGCTGCGACAAAAAAGTCCGAGAATCTTTAGGCTGTGTTTGACAAAAATTTAGAAATCACGTAGGAAACATACTAGTAAAGCGCTTATGCATTTTTAGTGGATTTGACGCTGGATTTACAGATGATTTTGTACTATATCGACTGTCAAATGATACCATAAGGCTCTTTCATAAATTTTATATCAGGGAAGTGACCAAAATAAAGAGCCTGTCATACTTTAAAAAAGCCTGAACACTCGATGGTGAGGAAGTACTATAATAATAGGACAAAATTTTTTCATCTTTACAAGGGAAAGGTTTTTCATTATTTTATTTCTATGTCTTTTAATGTACATTACACGGGCTTGGAGTCAAAAGGTTTCGTCTTCGTCTAAAACCTATTACCGATGGAACCTTATGAAATCTTCAGGACAATTAAGCTTACAGCACTACGTAAGGGCGTACTTTCAAAGGGTTGCGAATCTGCTGTGAATCAGTAGGGGACACACTTTTTCCAACCAACACATTTTCGATTATTTTTTCTTTGTAATACATTTTAATTCACATTGGGTGTTCAGCTTTTAGATTGTACTTACACAATACGTATGAACAGCAGCGTCTACAGGCAGCGAAGACCAAACGAGCAGCACGCAAGG
Source organism: Elysia marginata (assembly GCA_019649035.1). NCBI lineage: Eukaryota > Metazoa > Mollusca > Gastropoda > Plakobranchidae > Elysia > Elysia marginata. The sequence continues at coordinate 273,810 of BMAT01007491.1, read as the reverse complement.
CCCGAGCCAACTGTAACCCAACTCTCCAACCGGCTCTATGGCCTAGCGGTAAGACACTCGCTCAGAGATCGGGAGGTATGGGTTCGATCTCCGGCCGAGTCAAACCAAGGACTTTAAAATTGGTATTAGCAGCTGATACGCCTAGTGTCTAGCATTATGGATATAGTGCTAAGTCTGCTAGGCCCGGTGTCAGGATAATGTGACTGGGTGTGGTGTATGCAAGCGCTCCTTACATCACAGTGTGGCAGTGTGCAGTACGCTTTCAACTGTCCCAAGCGCCGTCTCTGATATAACCTTGCAGTTGAAAAGAGACGTCAAATTCAAACAACCAACCAACCTAAGGCTACAGCTGCGCCTTGGCCTTGCCCTCACTGAACAGAAACTTTAGGGCTCTGATTGGCCTCATCAGCCACCTCCGAACCCACTGACGACCCAACTCCCCAGATGACGACAGATTAAGATGGTCATCTTCTCCAGAGAAGGACGCACACACACATACACACAATATAACATTGCAAAATGATCGAGTTTTTAAAAAAAGGATATAAAGTAATAACCTTTTTGGAAATTTGCTTTATTTTCGTTGTTATCATTTGAAATACTTTAATCCATCATGAAATCAAACGACAGCATTACAACCTTCTGTCGTCGGAACACCCGACCCCACAGTCCAGGAGAAAAAGCAGAGTATCTCACAGAAGACCACGGAGCTATGAATTATAATTATAAATAGGCCAGCAAATAACAGCATTCGTCGTTATCATTACCATTCTTCTACTAACGAATACGGGTAAAAAAATCATAAACAATGCCGCTCCTTATCAAGCCCTTTCCAATTTTGTGTCCGTGTAATCAAGTTCGTTTTAACTACATTACGATGCTCCTCCCCTTTTTCCTTGAAAAATATTTCCCTGTCTTCTTCTTGTATATCACAAGTTCAATTTATTGCACGACTTGGCGGTTTGTTTTAATTTCCATTTGTGCTATATCTTGGTGAATTACCCCCGGTGAAAGTTTGATCAAATTTTTCAATGTAAATGCTTTATGGTGTGTATTCATCAGACAATTTATCATTGCATCATTAACATGTAAATAACAAAAGATATTGCATGTATCATAGAACGTTATCTCATGATTTCTTTAGAGATTCCTTTATTTTAGTATAACTTTGTACTTAGCTTCCTGCGCCTTCTTTGCCTCTTCTCTTTCATGTTGATATTATACGTTCTGTTATTCTTTTCGATACTGTAGTCTCACTTTGCTCTTGTTGCTTCTTCGTTTGCTTTTCTCCTCCTCTTAGACCCTTCTCTAATTAAACAAATTCTTTAAGCTGTATATAATTATCTTTTATTTCCAATACATTGTGACGACTCATTGTCGTCATCATCATCATCGTCATCATCATCATCATTATTATTATTATTACTACATGTACTACTACTACTACTACTACTACTACTACTACTACTACTACTACTACTACTACTACTACTACTACTACTACTACTACTACTACTGTTATTTTTGTTATTATTATTATTATTAGTTTTATTAATATTATTATTACTTTTAATAATGCTATTTTTTGTATTCGCTATCGCTTTTTGTTTTGATTTTTCCGCCAATGATTTTAGTCTCTTTATATTGATGCTAGGTAGTAAGTTACTCATACCATCTCTGCCGGCATTTATCTGGTGGATTTTAATTTCTATGGCATTTTACTGTGCATGACTGTGAACTTAGCCATTGCTTTTTTTTTTAAATAAGCTACCTGAATATTTTGTTTTGCACACTTTTTTATTTTTGGGTAACTTTTTATTCCTTTATCAAGTTTATGACAGCATAAAAATAATCTTTTTTAATAATAGTTTTTTTTATAAAACCTTAATGTCAAGTGGTAAAAAAAAGTAGTTTAAAGAATTTTACCCTTAGACCACGCGCAGTCAGAGCAACAATCAATTCAAAATACATGTACATGATGAACGGAAATAACAAACAAGCTGAATAGAGTAAAACGGGTAAAATTATTGGTTAAACTTTATTTTTTTTGAATCATCTAGATCTAGTCTAACTAAGGCTGTTAAAAGTGACCCTAAACAACATCCCAAACAGTACCCCAAAGAAAATCCGCCACAAGGCGGTTTGTTGACCCCAATAGTCAAGTGACTATTTCCGGGTAGTAATAGGTCAGATTCATTGTTGCCTTGCTTATTGCACATTTCTTGTTCTGGAGGATTAGCGGTTTTGAGGCCTAACAGAGACACTAGAAAAGAAGAGAATGGAAACTGGCGGTTTTGCCTGTTACCCTCAGGCCATCGAAATATCGCTACGGTAAATACGGGCTGAGTCAGCTTCAGTCTAGTTTGATAGCTTTCCATTTTATTCACATCTATAACAGGCCTACAATGTCTAGTCTGTTCTGTGATGAGTAAAGCGGCCCCTAACCTTTCAGAAGATGGTTATTTAGAGACAGCATGAGTGTCTTGTAATACTGCTGCAATTTACATCTAGCTTAGCCAACTGGCGATTACACCTCGATAACACTAAATGACTAAAGTGAAGGGGTTTGGCCAGCAAGTTCACCATCTCTCCTCTCTTCTTGTGTCTCTGGCGCCAATTGAATGACAAATCATTTCAACTCTGTCATGGCTTTAGAGAAAGAAAAAGCAACCACCGCTCATGTTTTCAGTCATAGTGTGACAATTTTTATCTATTGTAATTTTTATGTATTTTTATCTTTCTTTTTTCAATCAATCATGGTAGACACGGGTATTATACAAAGATCAGTGTGTGGTTTTACACGTTTTCACTGTAGTATTCTTTTTATAGATACATGTATATGTATTGGTATATATAACGTTGAATATGATCAGCAACTACCTCATATTAAATGCGGTTTTTTTTTGTATTTTCTAATGTATAATAAGACTACGGGTAACTACTCTTTTTGTAATGCTTACGATCGATCACTTGTACAACCCTATTTGTTTTGCATCCAGGGCAGGGTAATTGAGTTGGAAGATAGAAAGTTCCTTTTCTGAGAACACGCCACTGAAATGTCTGTTTTTCTTCTTTTTCTCAGTATTTTAAATCAACAAAACTTGTAATGAAATGACGAAATCTTTGTCAGGATCGGAAACTAAGGAAAATATCTTCTTTGAAACAGTAATGCCTTTAAAAGTAAACATTTGGTTTTTTTAAAGCTGAAAAAATGATGGAGTTTGTTTGTCTGTGTCAGCGACGACACTACATTTTTCTTTGTTTTCTAAAAGATTCTAGTTCTTGACTATCTATAAATTAAATTTCTTCGAAATTTCCATAACTTTTTACCAGATAATTTGTAGGTTTTTTTTTTTTTTGCTTTACATGTAATTGAATTTCAAGGTGCATCAAACATTGTCCATCAAATCATGCCTTGTAGTTGTAAACGCGGCAAAAACATGTATGAAATGTGTTTGTGTGAAGTATCAACGTAGTACATGAAAACAATTTTTATTGGAGATCAATACTCATATTCATAATACATTACAAGTGTAAGTTTTTCTCCTCAAAATGATGGTATACCTGCAACAGTATCTATGTTCTTCATTATTCATCAGTGTTCAAGTTGCTGCACGTTTAGATTAGATTGAAAGATTTTAAAGGTATGAAATTAGCAGTGCAGAGAATTAGGCTTTAAGTGGAAATGCCCGAAATGTCTGCCTTTAGTAGAATTCGAACTTCGACTTATAGATGCTTCGGCACCCACCGCCTGCCACTTAGAGAAACATACTGTAGCTTATACCATGTCGCCACTTCGCTCCCTACAGGAGTTTCATGGCAAAGGTCCTTGCTTAGCCTCTCTAACGTTTACTTTTGATTAGGTAAGAACTACAGCTTCCCTCAGCAGTCAATTGAGTCATTCTGCAATGTTTTTTAAAGTAGGCTATGTATAAGAAATGGCCTAGATCTATATGGTATGTGGTTATTTCTTATGGTTTTCAGCACAAGAAAATTTCAGTAAGATCTTTCATTCCGGAAAAAAAAATTATATAATCCGATGCCATTTCGAAGTTTAGGAAGATTTTAAAAATATTTTTTGACGCCTCGTAAATGACACAATAGAGACCTTTAGCACACGCACCGTGTCTCAATACGCGTACGTGAAAATCGGGAAAGCAGATTGAGGAAACTATAAAAATAATGAAACCAGTTTCTAAAAATAGACGCCACAGACGTTCGCGTCATACTCACGTGTGGCTGCTTAAAGTCTGTACTAAGTCAAAACCGACTTCATACGCCAGTAATAAAGTAGTAATACATGTTTTGGGTGGACACCATAACTATAGCCCACTATATTATCAACATGCGTCATCCTTTCGTTTCACAATATCAATTCAGTGAATCTTAATAGAGCCATCTAGAAACCGCTGTCTTTACTACAATTGTGAATGTTTTGTTTTTAAGATTGTTTTAACACTTCATAATGTTTACTGGTGAAAATATTAAGATGTAACTACGATTGAATATGTATACACCGGTGAAATACTTTACTGATTTTCCTTCTAAAAAGTAAAGTTTTATATATATATATATATACTATAGGTTTTGTTAAGGGGAACTTTTTAACCCGACTTACCGGTGAAATACTAAGCTGCAATCGTGAAAGCCGGTGTCATTTGGCTCTGTTTTTTGCTCCGATCCTGTAACATTGAGGAAGCAAATACAATGTATATTCACATGCACAACTATTTACTAGTTGACAGGACTGGGGTAGACGATAAAAGCACCGTATTTGAACTCTCTCATGACTTTGTATGACGAAGACTGACTCTGACTATGAACAATAATATTTCAATTTTTATATTCACTGACCTTTAAGATAATTGAATTCTGAGGGTGTCATACTCATAGTGCTTCTGATTTTTTTTTCTGAATGAACGCTTTCCGAGCATCAATGTAACTACAGTGGACTCTTCATAAAATCAACACCTCGGGACCGAAAAAATGAGCTGTCTTCAAGCAAGAGTTGACATTAACCATAACAAAGGTATAAAGAAATACGAAATGGGACTGCAAAACAGAGTTGACTTTGAGCGAGAGTTTTCCTGAAAGATTTTGAATTTAAGTGGATTCCACCGTATTATGTAAAGAATTTTAATTCTTTGTAGAAAAAAAATCATGTTGTCTTTTTTCCTACCTACCTATCTATCTACCTTTTCCATCAATATATTCATCGTTTGTTTTTATGTTGAACTGTTTTTTAATTAGGATTAGCCTAACCTCACTGAAGAAGTTTTATGGTTTTTGTATTTTGTTTGACGTGTCTGACTTTAATTTTTAAAGAGATCACTATTTTGAATTCAATGTACATGTATGTAATCTGTGTATGCTAGTTTTGTTTTACCTGTTGCTACTTCTTCAATCGGTTTTTGTTTTTCAGTTATCTATCCATCAACCTAGGTGCACTGCCGTCTTGTCTATCCATTGAAATTTTCTTTTTGTTGTCTGTCTACCTATCTCTCCACGTGTGTTTTCTTGCATTAATCTGTTATAGTTTTGTTATTTTGTACACATTATATTATTTAGTACAGTGGAACTCAGTAATAAAAACCTTGTAAAATGTTACTAAAACAGGTCTCATAGGCGGGGGGGGGGGGGGG